>QFEI01000148.1:0-14340 GCA_003316145.1 Neoboletus magnificus | reverse complement strand
TTGCGAACGTCTCGAAACTACCGACCATTTGGTGCACGCAATCGAGTGCTTCCACCAAATGAACAGCGAGTTAGTAGGGGTGACAACTACACATGATGAGCAGGCGGAATGGGTTGTAGGTGAGCAGTCTCGGATCCCGCGTAGGTGTCATTGTTTGTGATTTTTATATGTTAGACTTCAAATGTCGTTCCTCGGGGAAGCTAGAGGACCTCGGGGATACCGCAATGAGTGATGGACGGCATGATGATGCCATCTCCCAGTATTCGGCTGCACTGTCCCTTGATCTGGCCGCACCACAAGGTCTATTCATCAAGCGAAGCGACGCATACCTGGCCAAGGGTCTTTGGGTGGATGCATTAAATGACGCAAACGAGGTATGTTCCGTTTGTCTGAAAGCGAGTTGGTTCTCTCGATAACATCGTCAATAGGTAACCATGCTCGACCCGTCGTCCCCATGGGGATACGAGAGGAAGCATGCTGCTTTACACAAGGGAGGAGACTACAAGAATGCAATAGATGCATTCGAGGCAATGATCTTGAAGATGTCGGAGTCATCCGACCCAGACGTTCGTGGTGAGGGTGACGATGTTGTGCTGATGTTTATCTGTTGATCACGTTTCGTAGAGCGTTCTCGCCAGTACGTCGACCCATCACAGACGAAGGCAACGATTCGCGCGGCCATTGAGGATGTCGTTCGTGAATCCCCGCCGGTGCTCATAAACACCAGCTCTGGTCGTCTTCTCGACAAATTTGGGCAAACATCCTCATTCGAATCACAGCCAGTCTTCTGGGAGTTGGTGTCTTCTATGACCACACACATTGACCAAGCCCGTATCGAAAAAGAAGTCACGGAGTACTACCGTTATGCCACGTTTTCACACAAGTGGGAAGGCCATGAACCTACGTTCGAAACGGTCATTCACATTGTTGTGTACGACCTAGACAATTCTCCCACCCACAACAAACTGCAAATGTTCTGCAAGATCGTGCGGGATGCCAGGTTACATTGGGCCTGGAGCGATACATGCTGTATCAACACAGCAGATAACTCCATACACCAAGAAGCCCTGGTTTCGATGTTCAAGTGGTACCAGGGTTCCACCGTGACGATTGTCTTCCTCCGTGGCGTTCGGTCTCCATCGCGGCGCGGCGATCTTGTGAAGAGCATTTGGAACACTCGAGCATGGACATTACAGGAGTATCATGCCTCCAAGGTGGTCCGATTCTATAACGAGGACTGGACCCCGTACCTGAACCTCAGCATCGCCAACCACAAGAAGTCACCCGAGATCATCTCGGAGATGGAGGAGGCAACTGGTGTCTCGGCACGATTCTTAATGGCACTCCGACAAGGTCCGGATGACATACGTGAGAAGCTTCATCTGGCTTCCACACGCAAAACGACACGGGTCGAGGATGCAGCCTACTCACTGATTGGAATATTCTCTACTTCCTTACCAGTTGTGTATGGTGAGGGGGACAAGGCGCTGGGGCGACTACTGGCGCAGCTACTTACGACTTCGGGAGACACAAGCATCCTTGCATGGACAGGGAGATCTGGCAGCTTTAACAGCTGTCTCCCTGCCAATATTGCCGTGTTCAGCCAGTTGCCGACAACACACATTCCGCCAACCACCACCAAACCTGCGAAGGTGGACACGATCACTCCCAGACCGCCGGCTCCTTCACTTGATCCCACGTTGGTTATGAAGCTGTATGTCCGACTCAATGACCTCCCTGTACCGTCGTTCGCAGGACAACGGATGAAGCTTCCATGCATTGCTTTCAAACTCGGTGCGGTATCAGCTTCCCAGAGCCAGTCGGGTGTTTTTCGTGCGCAAACAGGTGCACTCGGGATCGTGGAGATTAGGACAAGAGAGGATCTCTCTCGATTCAATTCTCTTTACCTCATTCACCCTTGGATTGACTATCTCCTTAAGAAACAGGCTGTGAGCGTAGCAGGGACGATATCTGAAAAGAATGCAGACGACGAGTCTTCTTTCGTTGGCGGCTTGTCATCGTTTAGTGACTCTTCAAACTCCACATCGGGAGTCCCGCAAACACGAGCGGCGCGGCTTACTGCCCGCCTCGGGCGGCGGTTCGGTCGGCGACCCCAAACGACCCCTTCAGATGTGGGATCTCTCAGACCCCCTCCCTCTGTACTACAAACGGAAGAGCAGAAGCACGCCCTCCAAGTGTTGGATCGACTGAGACAACCATTTGGCGCGCTGTTACTCACACCAGATCTGGGAAATGTGGCAGCATACAAGAGGGTGGCTGCGGAGAGCCTGGTCATTTTCCAGGTAGGGGAGATCACGCCGGCAATACTGAATAAGTTGATTGACAGTGTACGCATACTGGACGTGCTTTGATCTCTTCTATTGATTAGACGAGACCTACTCCCTACTATACGCACTTTTCTCGCATCGCCCTCAGACATTTTAGTCACTGTTGTGATGAACTCCCCATGTCAGACCCGCTTTCCTCCCCGTGTAGCATTTCTCAAGTCATTTTGTAGCCCTATTTACATCCACATCTTTCTAGATTTATTTTATAATAAAACATCCCTTAATCAAGCACCATGAACCGGGAAGTTAGACTCACTAACCCATTGAGCTACAAGCTTCAAGCTTCAGGGGTCACTGCAGCGGCGCAGAGGCCATCCAACCGCAACTTGTCGTAGGTCGATCGATCAACCCTCGGAATCCTTTCCAGAAGTCGAAATGCAGCTGCACAGAGTGGTTCAGGATCGAGGTGCTTGTACTCGGAGTCGTACCGGCCTCTCAGACTTTGTAATGTCGGAAATTTCTTTTTTACATTGCAATAAATACTGATTATAAAGCATTGTCATTGAAATGGCTTATAATGGGTAGCAAACACCCTCCCAAATTGGCAATCTCATCCACAATCTACTAAATTGTGATAAAATTTATTCCAATTCTTTAGAATAACGACTCTTTCATTAAGATTACGGTTGCAATTTCAAAATAAAATCTCCGATAATTAGTCACCGCTTTTCTGTCTCACCGCGAGGCGAGACTTGACTTTTTTCGCGAGTCGATTCTCTCATGGCCTTCGTCGAATCCCTTTGTAAACCTCTTTACGACCCCGTCGCCGACATGGCCGATTTCATATAAATTTATCTTCCTAGATTTACCTCTTCTCAAGACGTCTCCTTTGATTGACCTTTGTGGACCAGGCTGAAACGCTGGCCGAGACGGGCCTGGTCGCTGTTGCGACGCACCAGTGAGTAACATCCGAACGCCGACTTGTCGAAGCTCGACCGTCCGATCAACTCTCTGGATCATCGACAGAAATCGGAATAAATTTGGTGGCATCGTGTTTCGTGAGTCTCCTGTGCTGTATGTACACTGTATATGAGCTCATGTACTAATTGAGACCTCGAAGCAGTCAAGCGATGGCAACGACCCTCCAAAGGCGTCAGGAAAGCGTAGTGTGTACCACGGGTCGTTTCTGCATGGCGCACGATCCCCATCATTGCAGTTTTCAAGACAATATCCCTTTACAAGGGTACGTAGATGCTCGGACCTATGTCTCATTGAATTAATTGGTTTATCAATAGACATTAGTGACGACTCCCGACTGTGATGCCATTTTATGCCACCCCGCTTCCGTCTATTGTCGGACCTCGGACCCCCTTTCAAAGCCCCGGATGTCGTTTATTTAGCTCGAC
Organism: Neoboletus magnificus; assembly: GCA_003316145.1. Taxonomy (NCBI): domain Eukaryota; kingdom Fungi; phylum Basidiomycota; class Agaricomycetes; order Boletales; family Boletaceae; genus Neoboletus; species Neoboletus magnificus. The sequence continues at coordinate 10,646 of QFEI01000148.1, read as the reverse complement.
AATGGCTAGATCCATCGAGTATGCCCTCCTTCCGTGCGAGGCATTTGCGGGATGCTGATGGTTGAGGAATGGGTACGGACGGGATGGATCACGCGGCGAGGAAAGCACTGCGTTGGTGAACGCTTGGCAACATCACCGTCAGTAGTACGTCGTGTCGTCGATTCCTCCCTATATTCATACCAACTTGACCTTCCAGTTGCCGTGTTTACAGCCTTGCGCCCATCAGGACTCGAAGCAGCCCAGACTGGAGCTATTCGCCTGCGCGCACATGACGACCGAGAAATACAATTTCGCTTTGACAAGGTGTGTGGCTTGCTTATCCCTTTCTCAGGCGCAGTGTATTAACACTCCACCCAGTGCGCTCGTCGACGCCTCCAATTTGATTTTACTGTACATGCAGGACGACATCCCGAAGCACTGCATGCTCGCGATGAACATGTGTAAGGAGCAGATTTCGGCCCAAAGCGTGGGACCGCAGGCATGCTTGACGGTATTACAGATTGCGATCCAGCATACAGGATTGTTTGTGTTGGTGCTAACATCGGACGTCGTGTATCCGATGCCAGTGGTGGAGTGGAAGAACGTGATACAACTGGTGGCATTTATGATACGTAAGATAAGTTTGGGCTTGCATTCGCGCGTTTTGCTGAGTTGAAATGGCGACCGGCGACCACTGATAATATACCCAAATCCACACGAGGTTGTAACCCTAACCCCATTTGACCCTAACATCACATGAGTGCCCATTGATCAGAGCAACGTATAGTCAGTGCATAACGTAGAACATGAATAGTAGATTGCCTCATAGTAGTTTTTTTTTCGCCCATTTTTAAGTATTTTGAAAATCGCTCATGGAGACCTGTTGCTACAATAAAATAAAGCACTTCTGTGGGTGGAATAAGAAACCGGGTAGTACTCACGACCGATAGAATCTTTGCACCAGACTAAGCGACGCGCACCACAGTAATAATGGACGGAACCGACACACGCCACACATCATTTGGAATTTAAAGAAACGCACCGTGAACTAATCGGAAATCGGACCTTAGAAACGCACAGCAGCCAACACACAACAGTGTGATGTTCGACATCAAGGCCACTTCCCGACCGAGGTCGAAGCTAACCTAAAACGCCGCATCACCCTGGGTGTCGTCATGAATGCTGAACCCGGCGAGGTGATCGAAGGCAGTACGCGAACAGCGGGCGTCAAGAGAGTCAGGGGTGAGGTTCGGTCGTGAATCCCCCGGGGGAGATGCGAGTGCGTGGACATTTGCTCACAGACGCCCGCGGTGGCCGGCCCTGATGTTGCGCGCAGGATACTAGACCTCTTCTCGGATTTATCGAGCAGATAGTTCACGTGGTATGATGAAGTATGGCGCATCGTAGAACGGGTGACGACTCGTCGGCCACACAGATAGATGCTCATATCCACTGGCATGTTTTTCGCGACGCTGTGCAGCCTGCGCCTTCATGTGTGAACAGGCGCCGAAAACACGGTGATTGAGCGTGTGCGCTGGTCCACATCAAGCAAGACACACTGACAACAGCTTGCTCGTTAACTCTCTCTTTTACCCTGGTGGATCGTATCACTCACGACTATGCCTACTATGAGCAGTGCGTACCGACAAGATGGAGCTGCGTTGATGCTGACCGCTGGACAAGGCTACCCGCCGCTCATCGAACTCGATGGCGGTGACCGATTAACGGCGGTAACATTCTCAGCGAATGGCGAATATCTTCTAGGCGGCGGATCGGGGGGAGTTCAAGTATGGCGAGTGGAAGATGGTGGTAATCGTGTCGCAAGAATGGCAACCGAGGGGCCCGTCGACTGCCTCGCTGTGTCAAAGGATGGCAGATGGATCGCAGCGGGGACGGCCTTGGGCTGGTTGTTTGTCTGGGACGCGAGGACATACGAGAGAGTCTTCTCGCTCAAGGAGGGCAATGGCGTCTACGGCGTCGATTTTTCGCCCGACTCGACTCGACTCGTCGTTGCATCAGACGACCGCACAGCCACCGTTTGGGACGTGGCTACACGCAGACGAGTGCTCGGTCCACTCCGCCACGTGGATTGGGTGATAGCAGCGAAATATTCTCCGCGAGGTGATCGAATCGCGACGGCCACCCGGGATTCCGTTCGGGTCTACGACAGCAACGATGGCCGCTCGCTCGTGGATGTCAAAGTACAGGTGACCTCGTGGCTGAACGCTGGTCTCCTCTGGTCAAATGATCAGCTCTTCGTCGTATCCGACGGTAAAATCAAGCAACTCGAAGCGTCCACCGGATCAGCAGTCTCGCAATGGCCAGTTCTCGATACCGGCGGGTTGTCGTGCATTGCTTTGCCGCAACACGGGGAATTCATCACGTACGCTAACAACAATACTGTCACGCTTCGGGACGCGTCAACACACGCTCCGCTTGGTCTCGTCCAACATGCTCAAGCCATATGTTCAATTGCGCTTTCTTCTGATTCCCGGCTTCTCGCAATCGGTGGAGAGCAAGGGAAAGTCAGCGTGAAAAATCTTTGTCGTATCACTGTGAGCGTCGTGTATCGCTGGGTTTCAGCGTATCGGAATACCTTTACCGCCAATTCACCTTGCTCTGGTCGTTTTTCCTCCAGGAATCGATCCCACTGTCTCGTCTACACCCCACGTTCCAGGAACCAGAAATTCATATCGACGACGCTGCACTCGATTCGTGGAATAACGATCAGCCCGCGATTGCGGATGTATTACTGACCCAAGAAATTGCTGGTTCTCGATATCCAACTCACCATGTGCTCGCTAGTCGAGCCCTCGTGAGAACCCGTTTGCGACAGTGGGACGAAGCGATTGATGATGCCAGAGAGGTTTCCTCTTCTCTGCTTTTCCACACGCTGGATACTAATTCACGCCAAGTCCCTTGAAATCCAGCCCTCTGTCGTTGGTTACATTGCAAAGAGTGTAGCGCTTGTTGGCAAGGGAGATAAATATGCCGGATATCGGGCGTGCGACATCGCGTTCGAGCGTTTCCATTCGACTCACGTTACCTTTCTCCTTCTCGTCAAGGTGTGTATCCCATCCACTCGAGTTTCGTTACCCCTCACCTGACCATGTTCCTTAGACAATCATCGTGTTTATGGCTGGCGAGCATGACGATGCAATATCTCGCTTAGACGACCTCATTGCTACACTTCCCTTCGACTCGATATGTTATGTTGTCCAGGCGCGTGTATGATACACTAACCCACAGCAACGTCACTGTTGACATTTCCAGCAGGCATACATGCACCTTCTCGTTGGAAACTCGCGCATGGAAAGCAAGGACTATGAGGGGGCGATACAATCGTTCGAGCGTGCACGCATCCAGATGCAACGGCACGGAAGTGGACCCCTTCTGGTGATCTCTTTGGTAAGCTTCGATCCGAACATCTCGCAACGTGTGGGCAACTGTCATCATCTTGGACAGATATCTGGTTGGAAGTTTGATGACCTCGACATCATGATTCGAAAGCGACTTTGTGACGCCCTGTTTTCAGCAGGTCGTGCGAAAGAGGGAGGAAAATCCCTTCTCAAGTTGATAAGTACCCTTCACGAAGAGGTCTATATGAACGGACCCCTTACCAAATGGGTTTCTGGTAAGTTATGCTCTGGCAGTTTGGCCATCGTACATTCGATAGCTCTCTGCAGGCTTCACCCACCGATGCCTCTCTGCATCCGAAAGTGAAGATGACGTAGCCACGAATGTAGGCCGACAGGGCGAAGTGACAATGCTTCACACAAACGCCACTTCAACCACCCCCACACCGCTCTTGAGAGAGTGGGCGAAAGCAACATTGGCGAGTAGCGAGTGGAGGGACGCCTTGATCGCCGCTGCCGGTGTGAGTAATACGTTTTGCTTTGCAGTTTCTCGTGGGGTTGATAATCTTTGTCTGAAGTTTACTGCCCCAAGGCTCACAATCTATCGTGCAATCTATGAACGCCTCGAGGTGATCGGCTGTATAGTGGACGCTAGCGAATGTCTGCGCCAAATAGTGGGCGAATTTGCAGGTCAGGCAAACGTGCATGATGAGCAAGCGCAATGGGTTCTTGGTTAGTGGTTTTGCATGCAATGTTAGATGTCGCCGCTTACGTGATCTTTGTATGTTTTATTCGTCGCTTAGAGAAACTAGAGCATCTTGGGGATACCGCAACAAGTGCCGGACGGCATGATGATGCTATTTCCCAGTATTCAGCCATACTGTCCCTTGATCCGGCCGCACCACAAGGTTTCTTTATCAAGCGAAGCAAGGCATGCTTAGCCAAGGGTTTGTGGGAGGAGGCGTTAAATGATGCGAAAGAGGTATGTCCCCATTCCTCCGTGCAGGTCGGTTTTGTCGATGACATCATCATCAGGTGACCAGGCTCGATCCATCATCCCCATGGGGCTACGAGAGAAAGCATGCGGCTTTACACAGGGCGGGAGACTATGAAAATGCGATAGTTGCGTTGGAGACAATGTTCTCAAAGGTGTCGGAGTCATCTGACCCAGACGTCCGTAGTGAGAGCAACGATGTCGCGCTGGTGTTTATCTATTAACCTTATCTCGTAGAGCATTCTCACCGGTACGTCGACCCATCGCGGACGAAGGCAACGATTCGCGCGGCCATTCAGAATGTCATTCGTGAATCCCCACTAGTGCTCATTAACACCAACTCCGGGCGTCTTCTCGATAAATCTGGACAAGCATCGTCATTCGAATCACAACCAATTTTCCAGGAGTTGGTGTCTTCTATGACCACACAGATCGATCACGCCCGTATTGAACAAGAGGTCGCGGAGTACTACCGTTATGCCACGTTTTCGCACAAGTGGGAAGACAATGAACCTCTGTTTGAGAAGATCGTTCACATTGTTGTGTACGACCTCGACAATTCTCCCACCCACGACAAGTTGCGAATGTTCTGCAAGATCGTGCGGGATGCCAGGTTACATTGGGCCTGGAGCGATACATGCTGTATCAACAAAGCAGACAACTCCGTACTCCAAGAAGCCCTGGTTTCGATGTTCAAGTGGTACCAGGGTTCTACCGTGACGATTGTCTTCCTCCGTGGCGTTCGGTCTCCGTCGCGGCGCGGCGATCTTGCGAAGAACATTTGGAACACTCGTGCCTGGCCATTCCAGGAGTATCATGCTTCCGAGGTGGTTCGATTCTACAACGAGGACTGGACCCCATACCTGAACCTCAGCATCGCCAACCACAAGGAGTCACCCGAGATCATTTCGGAGATGAAGGAGGCTACTGGTGTCTCGGCAGAAGCCTTGATGGCACTCCGACCAGGTCCAGACGACATACGCGAAAAGCTTCGGCTGGCTTCCACCCGCGAAACGACACGGGTCGAGGATGCGGCCTATTCATTGCTAGGAATATTCCTTGTTTCCTTGCCGGTTGTGTATGGTGAGGGGGACAAGGCACTTGGGCGACTACTGGCACAACTACTTACAACCTCGGGAGACACGAGCATCCTTGCATGGACAGGGATATCTGGCAGCTTCAACAGCTGCCTCCCTGCCAATATCTCCGTGTTCAGCAAGTTGCCGACAACGCACATTCCGCCAACCATCCCACCTGCCGAAATGGATGCAATCACCACTAGACTGTTGGCTTCTTCACTCGGCCCCACGTTGGTTACTACATTGCATGACCGACTGACTGAGCTCCCTGTACCGTCGTTTGCAGGACGACGGATGAGGCTTCCGTGCATTACTTTCAAACTCGGTGCAGCAGCCGCTAGGAGGCAGTCAGAAGTTTTTCGTGCACAAACGGCCGCACTTGGGATTGTCGAGATCAGGACGAAAGAGGATCTCTCTCAATTGCGTCCTCTTTACCTCATTCACCCTTGGATTGACTTCCTCCTCGACCGACAGCCTGTCGGGAGTGTAACAGAGACGATGCCTGAAGAGAACGCAGACAAGCAGTCCTCTGCGGTTGGCGAGTTGCTATCGTCCGCTGGCCCTTCAAACACCACACCGACAGTCCCGCAACCACGAGGGGCGCCGCTCGTTGCCCGCCTCGGTTGGCGGTTCGGTGGACGGCCCAGAGCAACCTCTTTGGAAGTGGAATCCCTCCGCCCCCCTTCGTCTGTATCGCAAACGGACAAGCAGATGCAACCCTTCCGACTGTTGGCTCGACTGAGACAACCATTCGGCGCACTGTTACTCACACCAAAGCCGGGAAGTGTGGCAGCATACAGGAGGGTGGCTGTGGAGAGTCTGATCACTGTCCAGGTGGAGGAGATCACGCCGGTAATATTGGATAAATTGATTAACAGTGTACGCGTACTGGACCTCCTTTGATTACTTTTATCGATTCCGCGAGACATACTCCATACGTACTTCTCTCTTATCGTTTTCAGGCTTTCTAGCCCACGTCAGACTTGCCTTTCTTCATCATGCATCACGTCTCAAATCCATTTTAGCCCAATTTATCTTATCGTCTTCAATGTGATATCGCCGATTTTTGTACAACTATAGCACTCTGGATTTATCTTTAAGACGTCTTTCAATCAACCTTCGTTGCCCAGGTTGGTCAGCCAATCAGTGAATCGACAGAGTCTAAATTTGAACCTAAACAGCACATGAAATTTCGTCGGAGTGGATCGGGCGATCGGGCGATTTTACGAGCATTTACGAGCCTCCGAGTACATTGAATGATATAACACTACTTATTTTTGGCTCCGAGTTTCGGACAGTGTTAAAAACATGCTACTTAAAAACACGTCAAAAACAGGGGTCGCTAAACACTTTGGAGCTTTTCGTGGAATCCTAGACGCAAGCTGGCTGGCAATAACAGGCAGAACGGACACATGTATGACTTGGAATGAGGGGCGCCTACGCATGCGAGAAGGCTCGCCGCATCTCGTTGTTCAAAATGCCTCGGGGTAGGCGATACGATAAATGATAGTTCCGTGGAATGGACAGGAAGTGTCCTTTTTACGGTGCCGCGATGAAGCCAGTGAAAACAGGCAGAACGGACACAAGTATGAGTTGGAATGTGGAGAAACGCACCGTGAACCAATTGGAAATCGGAGTCTGGAAACGCACAATATACGATCCCTCCCCTCCTGGACCTGAGAAAACCACCGTGGCGGCCGACGCAGGATAACAGGTGATGCTCGAGATCGAGGCCACCTCCCAAGCGGGGTCAAAGTCGACTCAAAAACACGAATGTCGAACCTGGTGAAGTCATCAGGGGCAATGCGAGGACAGTGTATGTCAAGAGAGTCAGAGGCGAGATTCGGTCGTGAATACCTCGGAGAGAAGCGAGTGCATGGATATTCGCTCGCAGAAGCCCGTGGTAGATAGCGGCCGCCGGCCCTCGTGTTGCGCGTGGGACGAGAGATACTATTTCTCGGACTCGCCAAGCAGATAGTACATAGACTATGATGAAGTGCGGCGTGTCATAAGGCGGGTCACGATGCCCATGTTCACTGGCATGTTTTTGGTGACGCTGCGCTTTCATGAAGGAATGATGCCTCGCTGGGAACACACCCAGAAATAATCAGGGTGTGAGCAACAGTGATTGAGCGTGTGTGCGCTGGTCTATATTGAGCAGGGGAACTTGGGAAGGCATACCGACAACAACTTGTTCGTTAACTCTCTCTCCTTTGCTCTGCTGAGTTGTGTCGCTGATGACCACGCCCACAATGAGCAGTGCGTGCTGACAAGATGGTGCTGCGTTGATGCTGACCGCCGGGCAAGGCTACTCTCCACGCATCCAACTCGATAACGGTGACCAATTAACGGCACTAATATTCTCAGCAAATGGCGAGAAGGTTCTGGGTGGCGGATTGGGGGGAGTTCAAGTATGGCGAGTGGAAGACAGTGGTAAACGTGTCGCAAGAATGGCAACAGAGGGGTCCGTCGACTGCCTCGCTGTGTCGAAGGATGGCAGATGGATCGCAGCGGGGACGGCTGTGGGTGAGCTGATTGTCTACGACGCAAAGACATACGAGAGAGTCTTCTCGGCCAAGGAGGGCAATGGCGTCTGCGACGTCGATTTCTCGCCCGACTCGACTTGGCTCGTTGTTGGATCAGACGACTGCATAGCTACCGTTTGGGACGTCGCAACGCACAGACGAGACCTTGATCCACTCCACCACGAGAATCCGGTGGTAGTAGCGAAATACTCGCCGCGAGGCGATCGAATCGCGACGGCCACCCGGGAATTCGTTCGAGTCTACGACAACAGCGATGGTTGGTTGCTCATGGATATCAAAATACAAGTAACCCCGTGGCTGAACGCTGGTCTCCTCTGGTCGAATGATCAGCTCTTCGTCGTGTCTGACAGTAAAATCAAGCAACTCGAAGCATTCACCGGGTCAACAGCCTCGCAATGGCCAGTTCTCGATACCAGTGGGTTGTCGTGCATTGCCCTGTCGCAACATGGGGAATTCATCGCATACTCTGCAAATCATACCATCACGTTTTGGAACACGTCGACACACATTCAGCTTGGTTTCATCCAACACGCTCAATCCATACGCTCAATTGCACTCTCACCAGACTCTCGGTTTCTCGCAGTCGGTGGAGAGCACGGGAAAATCACCATCAGCAGTCTAAGCATCGTTGTAAGTATCGTGTACTGTTCAAGTTGAATCACGGCGCAGCTGAACAACCGTACTGCCAATTTAGTTTCCATCCCACGCCTTTCTACTCGGTATTCAATCCACCACACTCCAGGAATCAGAAATTCATATCGATGACGCTTCACTTGATTCGTGGAACCACGATCAGCTCTCCAACGCAGATGCATTATTGACCCGGGAAATCACTGATTCTCCACACCCAAGTCATCATGTATTCGCCAGTCGAGCCCTCGTGAGAGCTCGTTTGCGTCAGTGGGACGCGGCAATTGACGACGCAAGAAAGGTTTTCTCTTCTCTGCTTTCCCCTACGCTGATACTAATTCACACCAAGTCCATCGAAATGCAGCCCTCCATCGTCGGTTACATTGCAAAGGGTGTAATACTTGTCGGCAGGGAAGCTGAATGGCATGACGATGGTATTCGCCAGTTTTCAGCCATGCCGTCCTTCGATTCGGCTACACTACTACGTGTCCTTATTAAGCGAAGCAAGACATACCTAGCGCAGGGTTTGTGGGAGGACGCATTAAATGATGCAAACAAGGTGTGTTCCCTTTCTTCCATGCAAGTTAGGTTTGTTGACGACATCGTCATCAGGCGATCATGTTCGATTCATCCTACCCATGGGGCTATGAGAGGAAGCATGCAGCTTTACACCATGCGGGAAAGTATGAAAATGCAGCAGATGCATTCGAGACAATGTTCTCGAAGCTGTCGGAGTCATCTGACCCAGACGTCCGTGGTGAGATCGACGATGTTGTGCCGATGTTTGTCTATTGATCTTGTCTCGTAGAGCAATCCTGCCAGTACGTCGACCCGTCACAGACGAAGGCGACGATTCGCGCGGCCATTGAGGATGTCATTCGCGAATCCCCGTCAGTGCTCATAAACACCAGCTCTGGTCGTCTTCTCGACAAATCTGGGCAAACATCCTCATTCGAATCACAGCCAGTCTTCTGGGAGTTGGTGTCTTCTATGACTACACACATTGACCAAGCCCGTATCGAAAAAGAAGTCAAGGAGTACTACCGTTATGCCACGTTTTCACACAAGTGGGAAGATCATGAACCTACGTTCGAAAAGGTCATTCACATTGTTGTATACGACCTCGACAATTCTCCCACCCACAACAAACTGCAAATGTTCTGCAAGGTCGTGCGGGATGCCAGGTTACATTGGGCCTGGAGCGATACATGCTGTATCAACAAAGCAGATAACTCTGTACTCCAAGAAGCCCTGGTTTCGATGTTCAATTGGTACCAGGGTTCCACCGTGACGATTGTCTTCCTCCGTGGTGTTCGGTCTCCGTCGCGGCGCGGCGATCTTGCGAAGAACATTTGGAACACTCGTGCCTGGCCATTCCAGGAGTATCATGCCTCCAAGGTGGTCCGATTCTATAACGAGGACTGGACCCCATACCTGAATCTCAGCATCGCCAACCACAAGGAATCACCCGAGATCATCTCGGAGATGGAGGAGGCTACTGGTGTCTCGGCACGATTCTTAATGGCACTCCGACAAGGTCCGGATGACATACGTGAGAAGCTTCATCTGGCTTCCACACGCAAAACGACACGGGTCGAGGATGCAGCCTACTCACTGATTGGAATATTCTCTACTTCCTTACCAGTTGTGTATGGTGAGGGGGACAAGGCACTGGGGCGACTACTGGCGCAGCTGCTTACGACTTCGGGAGACACAAGCATCCTTGCATGGACAGGGAGATCTGGCAGTTTCAACAGCTGTCTCCCTGCCGATATCGCTGTGTTCAGCCGGTTGCCAACAACACACATTCCGCCGACTACGAACGTGGACGTGTTCACTACTGGACCGCTGGCTTCTTCACTTGATCCCACGTCGGTCATGAAGTTGTATAGCCGACTCAATAACCTCACTGTACCGTCGTTCGCAGGACAACGGATGAAGCTTCCATGCATTGCTTTCAAACTCGGTGCGGTATCAGCTTCCCGGAGCCAGTCGGGTGTTTTTCGTGCACAAACAGCTGCACTCGGGATCGTGGAGATTAGGACAAGAGAGGATCTCTCTC
>QFEI01000141.1:25346-44762 GCA_003316145.1 Neoboletus magnificus | reverse complement strand
ACTGAACTTGAACTCGAAACCAGATGGCTCGACAAGATTAACACCCGCCTCCACATCGACCACCGCCGAGTCCAAACCCCCAATCGACCTCACCTCCGAAAACTGACACAATTCACTTGGCAACCGCTACTATCTGATGCTGACGCACCTGCACCTGAGGTTTTAGTGGGTATTATACTCCCCAGGCCCTCCGACCAGACCGAGACAACCAGACAGTTCACGGAGGGGCCCACGCCCTCTACACAACCGTAGGGCGTGCGTAAGAGCATTTTCCCTCGGACGGTCGGACCGGGGATCTCAGATACCCGCCATAGTGTATTTTGTGGGACTAGTCTAGACAAGTCGCTACAAAATAATATTACTTGTCCAAAAAAAAGGAATTTGTTGATTCCTTGGCGGGGCTGCGGAGTACGCATGCGACCCTACTTATTAGACATATGGCAGTGCCTTTGCGCCTCTACGAAAGATATAAACACGCGTGCGAAAGGACATACTACGGAGCTCTCTCCCCCCTCCCCACACCGGCAAGTCCGTTTACGTCCATAAGGTGATACCGACGGTGCCGATCTCCGTACTCATCATTGTATTATGCGCCAACATCATGCTCGAACTATTGGCCAAATTCCATTTGCGATCGTGGTGTGGTCATCGTACCTTCCAGCGGTGTCTGCTTGTAGTCTGTAAGCCTCTCAAGTCATACACATACCCACATTGACGGTCTTCGTAGCTCGGCCATTACAACTACTTGTAGTTCATCGCAAAAAACTATGATCGGTATCGTTGCCGCCGTCGGTTAGTCTTTTCCAACACGATGCCGAGGATGCTCTGAAGTCGCCACAACGGCGCTAGTTCTGTTTTTTTTCATATGTGGCATGTGTCTTCTGCGGCGGCTTCGAAGGCGAGTGGTCCGTTCGCCGAGTGTCCCCTTTGATGGGATGGGAGCAAGGCGCTCATCAAATCCACCAAAGCCACCAGGCGCACCGATCCCCGGTGGCTATCATATGTACAATCATGCTTCTTCGTCTGCTCCACTACCTGTGTACATGCCCCAATACCCTCCTCGTGGATATGACACATATCACGGCCATTCACGGCCGCAGTCAACCGCCTACGCAATGCCAGAGCCAACCACACCAGTATCACCGGTGTCGATGCGCGCTCCCCTGAATTCCATACCAAGGCCCATTTCGACGCTTGATACCACGCCGCACTCTCTTCGACCCCCTGTGCGCAGAGAAGAGCCTGCTAGAGTTGTGTCCTCCGCTCCCTCTTCTCCGTCATCTAGGTTACCCCGCAGCACGCAGACGAACGTAGCAGAGCCACCCCTCCCTTCACCGCCTTCTTCCCCTCCACCTCGCAACACCTCAGTCGCGATTGCTCCAACAGCCGTTCACTCTCCACGTCCGTCCGGCGCCCCCGCACCACTGAACCCAGCACCTCCATTCGCACTGGCTCCCACATATACCGGAGCCTCTAACAACATCGAGGAGCCGCCGCCTGCCTATACGCCCATCTAATTCCTTTTTTTTCTTCTTTTTTCTGACTCCCTTATTTGTCCGTCGCGCCGCGTTGGAATTGTTATGGTGCTACTTACGTGCTTTATTCAGTGAGATGGACATTCAGCTTAGAATGGATATGTATGATTCACAGCAAAATAACATCTGTCTCACTTGCCGTGGTCACGCTCATTTTTCGACAAGGTGATCGGTCACTGCAGGTCCAGGTACGCAAACCCAGCAAGTTGGGCAGTTATTCAGGAACAAGACAAATGTGGGCACAGGAAGAACGTTGTTACATAATGATACGCAGCCCATGAAGCTTTGAAGGCTGAAGCGCAGGCGTAATATGCACTGCCTCCAGCCATTGCCTTGATTGGAGCAGGATATTCTTTATCGTGCAATTTCCTCAAGGCAGTGAAAACCAGTCTTGTGACGCCGCAAACGTCCGCATAAATGGCGCTCTCGTGTCGCCCAGTTGCACTGCACGCCTTGCCGAGGGCTGTCTTGGGCCGTGGGGGCAGTGACTCCCTATGTTTCAAAACCGATCGATCATGTCGTCAACCCACCTGTTGTGAGTTCCTTTAATGTGCTAAGAAGCCAGTTTGGGGCGAAGCTCACTCCCCACACCTATGGGAGAAGATGATGGGCATGGACCCCTTGATCCGTTGATCAATCGAACACCACTCACCAGACACACGTGAACTTTGCCCCTACACTAGGAGGTTCCCACCTTGCGAACCGTATGCCTTCAGATGGAGTAAATTTTCCTTGGGGTCGGTGCATCATACCCTCAGCCCAAAGAGACCAATATACAGTCGAATGACTGTCTGATCATCAGCCCGCTGCAGATCGGATACTAGCCTGTTGTAATATATTGACTACACAACCAATACACAACAGTATTCCGACTGGCACTATTTCGTCTTCTACTCGCTGTGAGACGTCCTATTCTCAGATGTTCGTTTCGATTTGCACGCGTCACACGCCAAACATCTGCATCAGCGGTTAGTCGGAATGCAAGCTTTCAAACAAATTTAGTTTATGATTTTTACAAGATGTGAATTTTTGTAAAGGACATGTAAAGATAGACAAAAGAGTTACAGGGCGTATCCGCATGTACATAGTATTCGACCGATGTGTTCCGACCAGAGTGATGAAAGCGAAGACAAGCACCTATAATCTATTTTTCCAAGATGTCAAATTCAGGACCAACGTGACAGGACTGTAAGCCTCAGGCCAGAATTCAGATCCAAGCAGACCTCTCCTCGCCCAGGCATCCACGAAGAGATGTCCCCACAGGAGAAGCCAGGAAGACGTCCACAGCCAACCAATGACCCCACCGACACGTTTTCCAGTGGCGCGTTTCCAAGCATTTTCCATTACGACCCCAACACCCTGTATGAGGAAGAACCCTACAACTGCGATCGAGCCTCCGCCCCGACTCATTCCCCGCATCCCGAGGTCATGCAGAATGCCCGAAACAGCGAAAGCGCCCATGACGACCCCAGTTCGTCCAAAGTATCTCTCCAAGGGCTTACTCCCTACCCCTACAAAGGTTCCACGGGCAAGTTGGTGCCACCTTCGTCCCCAGAAACTAGCGAGCGAGGTTGACAACCAAGGGCAGTCGAAAAGAGGGGGCCAATGTGATGGGTATTGCCGTAATAGTATTGTGGACACCACTGCATTTAGCTGGTAGACTGCCTGGATGGCAGCGTATATAGCAGCCGCGGAAAGCAAGGTGACAATAGAAGATTTGATGTACCGTTCGAGTGGAGGCAGGGATGAATCGAAGATAGTACCACCTTTTGATGTCCCAAAAGCGTCGGGTCCAAGCGAGTAGATCATTCTCCATGTGGTATCCAACGCGAGTGTGAAGAAGATGAATTGACAAAGAGAAAGTAATGCAAACATCCATCGGGATTCCACTTGGAAATACGGCGCTGGAATGTGCTTTTTTTGAGGTTCGTTCCATCCAATTAACCTGGGATTCGCAACGAGATCACAGGCATTCCGCATGGCAAGAAAGATAGTGACGCCGTCCTCAGTGGAGGTATTTGCGTCATGATCACGGACTGTAGTACTTCCCGGCTTGTAGGTTGGCAGCCTAGCGTAGGAGACTCGTGTGAACGCCCATGTCGCGCTTCGCATCGCAATGTCAAACATGCCAAGCTGGAATATCGCGTTCTGAGGTTGATGTTGTACAATCCTGAAAAGATATTGGTACTTACTGCTAGTCCTTGATTGAGATAATCGCAACCCGGATAATTCCATGAGAGATCCAGAGACATGCTGACTCGCCACGCCATCCAAAACACTACAGGAAGGAGTGCGACTCGATAGAAACCTGTGTGAGGCAATTGCACCAGTACGGCCATGATGTAGTAGCTGAAGAAGGCCGGTATGAGTATAGCGGCGAAGATATGTGGCGTGACGACAGCTCGCTCAAAGACAAATGCATGTTGAAGAATGTCTGCCAGTTGCCTGTGGAAGGAGCATATTAGACCTTCGAAAAGAGGGGCAATGACTCGAGAACAATAACCAAAGCATGAGTAAAGACAACTTGAAGACTTAGATTGCAGTGGCGGAGCGGTGCAAAGAAAAAAATGGTCACTATGAGCTAGTTCAGTAGCTCTATTAAGATCTAATAACAGACCTATCATACCGGCTAAGACAAGGTTGTTATAACAATAGTATCTAGCACTAGCTCAATCAATCAAAGAACCAGCGATGACCCGTTGTGACGCTGTGACCGGGTAGCAAATTAATTCACAGAACATGAAGCTAGTTCGACATGTGTATGTATATGTTTTACATTGACAGATTTCTCAGATCTCAGAGGCCCCGATCATGTCCGAGTGTATCAACCGACCCTTTGTGGGTTCCCTGCTTGCATTAAAAAGCCAGTCTGGAGCAAAGCTTACTCTCACCTACGTATCGGGAAGATGGATATGGGTATGTGCTTTATCAACAGCGTTGGCCACCGGAAACATGTGTATTATGATCCCCTACGTCACGAGATTGAATTCCGCCGTATATGTTGAGATGGAATAGCTTCCCCTTGGGGCCAGTGCATTGTACCGGTGCCCCAAAAGACCGGGACGTTGAACGTTGAACACTCGGTTGAATGGCTGTTCGGTCATCCGCCTGTTATAGCATATTGAATATATACATGGGAGACACCTGAGCGGTTTTAATTGACACCTTCTGGCTGTAAACCAACCATGTCCTTTTCTCACTGGCAGCAAATGGGTCTGTATTGATATGCACGCGTCATGAGAAGGGTCAAACATCGGGAGCAGGCTAGTCGGGATAATGAAACATAAGAGTACACAAATGGCAAAAGGTTACCCGATGTATCCACTGTTGGTACTTATTCGATACTCGTTCTGAGCAGGTAACGGGGACAAGCACCTAAAACACCTTGTTTTTCTGAGATACCCAATTCAGCACCAACATTGTAGGGCTGTGGGTCTCAGGCCAGAATTCAGACCCAAGCAAACCTCTTCTTGCCCAAGCATCCACCAAAATGTTCCCCGATAGGAGAAACCAGGAAAGCGCCCACAGCCAACCGGTGACCCCACCGACACGTTTTCCAGTGGCTTGTTTCCAAGTATACTCCATTGCAACCCCAACACCGTGCACAAGGAAGAATCCCACAACTTGAATTGTGTCTTCGCCCCGACCCATTCCACGCATCATGAAGTCATGCAGCACACCCGAAACGGCGAAAGCACCCATGACGATTCCAATTTGTCCAAGGTATCTCTCCAAGAGTTTACTCCCTATCACCACAAAGGGCTCGCGGAGGAGTTGGTGCCATCTTCGTCCCCAGAAACTAGCGAGCGAGGTTGATAACCAAGGGAAGTCAAAAAGAGGGGGCCATTGTGATGGGTATTGCTGGAATAGTATCGTGAACAGCACTGCGTTTAGCTGGTAGAGTGCCTGGACGATAGCGTATACAGCGAATCCAGAAAGCACGGTGACAACCGAAGATTTGATGTATCGCTCGAGTGGAGGTAGGGATGAATCGAAGATAGTACCACCTTTTGATGTCCCAAAGGTGTCGGGTCCAAACGAGTGGATCGTTCGGCACGTGGTGTCCAACGCGAGCGTGAAGAAGATGAATTGACAAAAAGAAAGCAAGGAAAACATCACTCGGGATTCCACTTGGAAATATGGTGCTGGAATGTGCTTTTTTTGAGGTTTGTTCCACCCAATTAACCTAAAATTCGCAGCGAGATCGCAGGCATTCCACATTGCGGAAGAGATGGAGACGTCGTCCTCGGTAGTGGTATTTCCGTCATGACCACGGATTGCAGCATTTCCCGTCTTGCAGATTGGTAATCTAGTATAAGGGCACTGTGCAAACGCCCATGTCGTGCTTCGCATTGCAATGTCGAACATGCCAGCCTGGAGTGTAGGGTTCGAGCCTGTACAATCTTGGAGGGACATTGATACTTACCACTAGACTCTGATTGAAATAATCGTATCCTGGATAACTCCGCGAGAAATCCAGAGACATGCTGGCTCGCAGCGTCATCCAAAACACTACGGGAAGGAGTGCGGCTCGATAGAAACCCGTGTGCGGCAATTGCACCAGTACGGCCATGACGTAGTAGCTGAGGACCGCCGGTATGAGCATAGTGGCGAAGGTGTATGGCGTGACAAAAGCTCGCTCAAAGACAAACGCATGTTGAAGAATGTCCGGTTGCCTGCATGAGAAACATGTCAGACCTTTGAAAACAAGTGCAATGAAGAGGAGAATAACCAAGGCATGAGTGAAAACAAGAAGACTTAGATTCTAGTGATGGAACAGTGCGACCTAAAAAAACGGTCAGTACACCTCTCCTCTCTGGGGCTTGGGACCGTGCGATGATGGATCCGACCCATTGGGGTGATAACGATATCGGGTCATCTTGAACCCACTGCTGCCAGATCCCGAGACAAACACCCGTTATAACATGTTGAAATATAACAGTATTCCAACCAACTGTTACACCGTTTACTGGCTGTAAAACACGACCGTTTTTCAGAAGTTATTATCTATATACAAGTGTTATATATAGAGCCTATGTCAAAGCATCAACGGCTAATTTGAATCCAAGCTTTTATAGAAAATCTAGTTCCACGATTTCTACAAAACGTAAGAATAAATTAAGGTCACGCAATGTATCTACTGACGCGTATTCGATGTGTTCAGACCAAGGTGATGAAAATGAGGACATAGCACCTATAACAACTAATTTTTCCGAGATACCCAATTCAAAGCCAACGTCATGGGACTGTGGGTCTCAGGCCAGAATTCAGACCCAAGCAAACCTCTTCTTGCCCAAACATCCACCAAAATGTTCCCCGATAGGAGAAACCAGGAAAGCGTCCACAGCCAACCGGTGACCCCACCGACACGTTTTCCAGTGACCTGTTTCCAAGTATACTCCATTGCAACCCCAACACCGTGCGCAAGGAAGAACCCCACGACTGGAACTGTGTCCCCGCCCCGACCCATTCCCCGCATCCCGATGTCATGCAGAACACCCGAAACGACGAAAGCACCCATGACGATTCCAATTTGTCCAAGGTATCTCTCCAAGAGTTTACTCCCTAACGCCACAAAGGGTTCACGAAAGAGTTGGTGCCATCTTCGTCCCCAGAAACTAGCGAGCGAGGTTGATAACCAAGGGAAGTCGAAAAGTGGAGGCCACTGTGATGGGTATTGCTGGAAGAGTATCATGAATAGCACTGCATGCAGCCGGTAGACTGCCTGGATGATAACATATGCAGAGAACGAGGAAAGCATGGTGACAATAGATGATTTGATGTACCGTTCGAATGGGGGTAGGGATGAATCGAAGATAGTGCCACCCTTTGGTGTCCCAAAAGTGTCAGGTCCAAACGAGTGGATGGTTCTGCACGTGGTGTCCAATACAAGTGCCAAGAGGATGAGTTGACAAAGAGACAGCAGCGCAAACACCAATCGGGATTCCACTCGGAAATATGTCGCTGGAATGTACATCTTTTGAGGCTCGTTCCATCCAATCAGCCTGAAATTCGCAGCGAGATCATAGGCATTCCAGATTGCGGAAGATATGGAGACGCCGTCTTCGGTGGGGGTATTTCTATTATGACCATTAACTGTGGCATTTCCCGACTCGCGGATTGGCAACCTGAAATAAGGGCGCTGTACAAACGCCCATGTCACACTCCGCATTGCAACGGTAAACATGCCCAGCTGGAATGCAAGGCTAATTGAGCCTATATAATCCTGGAGAAACATTGACACATACCGCTAGTCCTTGATT
The DNA here is from genome assembly GCA_003316145.1 of Neoboletus magnificus. Taxonomy (NCBI): domain Eukaryota; kingdom Fungi; phylum Basidiomycota; class Agaricomycetes; order Boletales; family Boletaceae; genus Neoboletus; species Neoboletus magnificus. The sequence continues at coordinate 36,964 of QFEI01000141.1, read as the reverse complement.
GAGATAATCGCAACCCGGATAATTCCACGAGCAATCCAGAGACATGCTGGCTCGGAAGGTCATCCAAAGCACTACAGGAAGGAGTGCGACTCGATAGAAACCTGTGTGCGGCAATTGCACCAGTACGGCCATGACGTAGTAGCTGAGGACCGCCGGTATGAGCATAGTGGCGAAGGTGTATGGCGTGACAAAAGCTCGCTCAAAGGCAAACGCATGTTGAAGAATGTCTGGTTGCCTGCACGGGAAACATGTCAGACCTTTGAAAAGAAGTGCAATGAAGAGAAGAATAACCAAGGCATGGGTGAAAACAAGAAGACTTAAATCCCAGTGACCTACGAAGCAGCGGAAGGGGAAAGATGGATACTAAGCCTCTGACTTGAGGCCCTTAAGCGGTCATAATGGGACCATTATGGTGACCAAATCCAGGGGAAGTGTCGTACAAGGTGCTCTGGTCCAATCAGAGTCCTTCATCAGGGAGTTGGAACGCCACAAAAAAGCACATTTTGTGCTCGGTTAGGAAGGTACTCGACTTGGCATGACCTAAATGCACTTTTCTGGATCGCTTAGACACTCACCAGCCAACCAGAGCCAACCAGAGGGCTCGCTGCTTGTGAAAGAATCACTCGACAGTCGTGAAGCGATAACGTTAACTCGTCTGCTTTGCAGACATCGGCTTTTCTAAGCGCTCATTGGGCTCGCTAAACATTGTTTGCCCCTTTTAGAGTCGCTTATGGGTATTTTGGCCAATGAGAGACTCGCAAAGTGTCGTTGAACGAGTACGTTGTATTTTGAGTGTTGCAGATGGATGACTTGCTGAGCCTCGCGTAGGCTCGTGAAAGCCTTCGGAAACGCAACGTAACAAGTGCACTCTGCAGATGTCACTACGCGGATGAATGGTCGGGTCGTCGGACATGCAGATAGTAGTACAGTGAGTGACAACCTGGGAAGAAAAAGAATTTGGCTATATATGTAGAGCCTAGAACTGAGAAATATTGAGGAGCGTTCAACCTAACTTGCCCTGGAGAGCCTGGGATCTGGACGGGTTGGGTATTTTCCAAGAATCTTGGATGTGACTCTCAGGTACTGCCGGAGTACTAACTTGTTTTCGATGCCTAAGAATATAATGGCGTTACTAAATTATCATCGATTCCCAGCCCGAACCCAGTTTCTGGGATTGATCCTCTGGTCAATCGATCGCACCTCAAGGCTCAACGATGACATCGATGAACGCGTGGATCGCAAGTCTCGTACCCGTCGGTCAAGGCAGAGGCAGGACTGCCATTCTTAATTTCTTATTCCCACTTGTTCTCCAATCACTCGCAATCTACTCTGTCTATAGAACTCTTAGATGGAGTAGAACTAAACGACACGGAACAAACCAGAGTGTGTTGAGCGGTTCCACCGAATCGGTACAACGGAAAGATCCGAACAGGGATCGGGAACCAGGAGGTATGTTGGCCGTCGAATATGTGTTTTTGAGGTTACCAACAGTGCCTCGCACACGGGTGTTCAAATCTATCGCAAACATCAAAGTCTGGACCCCTATGGCTTTTGAGTACCCAGAGATAACACCTTGCCCTCACCCGATAAAGGACGTGAAGCCCGTGCCATACCGTCCTTTTAGATGGGGCGAATACCAGTAAGTCGAGTCTCCGTTCGCTTATCTCGTATGTTGTCATATCCGTGAAAATGACCACAATGACACATATGACAAGACCATGCGCGACATTACATTGAAATTCCACGTCGCTCACGCTCGATTCGTTTGTCTAGCGTAACGATGGGCATTCGTACCATGCCCTGGACCGAATGGGTGGAACTTGACGAGTCCTTCTCGCTCCATCGACAAATTCGCACCTTCCGAGTCAACCGCTGTGGGAAAACTGTCTTACGCGTCCTCCCTGCTCGCGAGGATGAATCTGTTAAAGTTGTGGGTGGGGCTAAAGCAGGTTCGTGATTCGGGAAAGACTTGCCTGGACCTTGTGGTTGCTAAGCCTGAGTTGCAGTGAAAGAGTTGCTGTACGAGCTCGCGGAATATCTGCCTCAACGGTACCCATCCTCGTTCCGTATCACACGTCTGTCATCTTCGGCTTCTATACCGAGTATCGGAGGGATACCCCTCTCATGGCATGGAAAAATGCCAGTGAAGACGATCGAGGTCGCTGAAACTGGTGAAAAGTACGATCTCGAGGTCCTCGAATCGTTGGATGATGCGGAAATGGGAGAGGAGGCATTCAAAATAGTGAATGGCCTGTGAGTGTGGGAACGGCAATGCTGTTGTTGACCGTTCACGCCGCTAACTATTTGGGCAAGGATACAAGATGACATCGCAATAATGATAGAAGGTAATACGACTAGCGAATCGTGGCAATCTGCATTACTCATTATGCCGGACAAGGAACGGACGGCAAGTATTACTTTCAGGCAGGACTCATATGTGTGCCAGGTCTGTGCTTCACTTCTGTCCTGCTCGACTTCTCTTGAGTGATGACATCCCTTAGGATTTTGGCGCATGCGCGACAAAATTGGGATGACGCTAGACGAAATACACCTCTCCGGTGAGGTGCCTCAGTGTAAGAGCACTCTTTTTTCGAGGACCTTTCCAACAAACTACTCGTAGTCAAGGATAAGCTGCAACTCAGCATGGACCGTTTCTTCCAGCGCTTGCCTCTCCACAAACCGGTGATTAGGAACAATTATTCCATACAGATCGTCCCGCCCAATGTTCCAAAGACGGGGTTGGGTGCAGATGAAACACTATCCGATATCGATCCTGAGGAACTCAGCTGGTCCGAATCTCTCAATGGGCCAGAAGACGAATTTACTCACGGGAGAGGCCATGGCACAAGGGATGTCCCATTTTTCTCTCCTTCGACTCTCCGCCTCAGGAGCGAAAGACAGACCCTGCGTCGACTTTCCCGCACAGGCGCAATTGTGTTTGGGATACGCACGTATCACTTTAAAGTGGAGGAGCTCGCACGGGAGCGAGGTGTTTCGGCACGCTTAGCAAGTGCAGTAAGAAGTTGGCCCGAAGACGTTGCGTTTTACAAGGGACGTAGGCGCTACCGGGACGTCCTTCTCGAATATTTGGATGAATGTGCGGAGAAAGATGGCATCGCTGGACCAACAGAGGGAATGCCTCCGTTCCCGTACTAGGTAGCGATTGCATAGTAATGCCATGGGATTGTGACATACTACGGCATTGAAACTACAATCATTGAAGCTGTCCGTTGATCTGCGCCATGACCTCAAAAGACTCGCATGCTGTATGGCAAGCTGCCATGTGCTCGTGTGATTTCCTTTCAATAATAGCTGCATGTGGGTCAAAGCTCTTCCCCCCACAGGTCATCCCGAGGTTCATTGTCCATTGAACGCTTTCCAAATGTACGACGACCATTGTATTTCCAAGACCACCCGGGGCGACCAGATGTTATTGTCTCCAGTCAAAGCGCATTTCCAGACACACTGGAACAAAAGGAACCATAAGCTGTGGGGGACCTGTGTCTCGTCCACTCAGTTCCACCAGTTATAATGTATAAAAGACATGGTTGATATCAATGCCCAGCATTCCAAACCCCCTCAAACTTGCTTAAACTGCATCCATGTCTCCCGAAACCACGTACAGTCAACAAAGTCCAATTGTGAGGGGACCGTATTATGGCAAAATGACGGGGCGTCCCGCTCCGGCTAAATTGGAGTTGCATTCCGTCGACCTGACCACCTGGGACGATGGTGATTGGGCTGACCCCATCTTCTCGGAGACACACCCAGACGAACTCGACGAGCCGTGGCCGTATCGTTTCAAGGTAAGCGCTAGAACTCTAGTGTGCTTGAATTCACTGTGAATTTGTTCTCAGAGTGGGGAGGGTGTATGGGTCTGTGCCAGTGATGGCGAATGGTACCACGGGAAAGTTGTTGGTCAGGTAAAGGAAGGAAGGACGAGATCAGTAAGAAATTCACGTAGGATCTGCGTCTTTACTAACTTTAACATGATCACAGGACACCGGTCTGTTTTGGTGTGTCGAGTTTTATGTGGCAAGAACCAAAGTTCGAAAGTGGTTTGCACCATTGAATGGAGATATCAAACCAGACATTCAGCACACGCACCAGTTGTTGTCGGATGCAGGCTGGCTAGAAACCGACAGCGATCAATGAGACCGGTTTCAATCTGCTGTCTCTTTGTTTTTTTCTTCTAGACTGGATAGTAAATTTGGTCCATCTGTTACTTTTCTTCCTCTTCACATCCCATGCTCATTTGTACTGTTAAACATTTGCACGCACCTTGATATCATAACTGGAGTGTACCATTTGAATAGTGATATTGAACGAATCCTCTAAATTGCATTTTGGGCGGCATTAAGCTTTAAGTTAGTGTTGATTGCAGGGAGGTCGTGCAAGCCGGGATGCCGTCTTGAATGGCAGAGGTTAGCGCAATTGAGCGTTGGTCAAAGGCAGTGGCTGTACTCTGGTAGAGATCCGGCGCTTGTCAGTGTCAGTGGCTCCTGTCTTCCCTCTCACTCGCAGTTGTATGCGTCTTTCACTTGACCCTCCTTCAAAATGACGAAAACATACTTGATGAATAGTTTAGTGGAAAAGGTGACGATTGTCTTTGTCGCCCAAGCTCGAGCAGCTCACTTTGCCGCGGATTTCCAGATGCAGTCCACCGACCAGGACTTCAGGTTGGCGATCACCACCTAGCCGCGTCAAAGTGTTGGCGCTGAAGTTTTTAAACCCGTATCGCAGGTTCATGGGATTGAACGATCTAATGCTGGAGATCAGACAGGATCCAAACAGCTTTTTCGGCGATGAGACCACCGAGAACAAAGTTCTCCGCCAAGTGCTTAAACTCGTCGAAGATACGATCTCCGAGGTCAAGAACCAGGCAGTAAAATGGTGTGTCCGATATCCGCGCTCAGCGTTGGCTTCATCGAGTTAAGGATCGCATCGTACGGTACTCAAGTCTCGGACAACTCATTAAGATTATCAGAGAGAACCAGATGGAACTTGTCGTGGACAGTCTTATCAACTATTCGGTCGGAAAGGACGAGGAGCTAAGAGATATATCCGGGCTTGGTTAGCTACACTTTAAGCGAGACGATGGGGTTTGACGCCCCTCCATAGCCCTGAAGACGATTACATCGGAACTGCCCCCGGACGGCAAGATTGCTGGGAAGGCATGCGCAAAACTTACGCCAAAGCTACTTGGACAAGTTTCTAATGTAAGATGGATTCACCGGAAACATTTCTTCCTTGACAAAGATTCACTTCAGGCCAACACTCCACCGGAGACACTACTAGAGACACTGTCAACACTTTCGATCCTTATCACCCGCTTTCCAGCTCACTTCGCTGATCCCTCTCTGAGTCCACAGCCACTATCCGCCATTGCACCTCTACTTACACATTCGCGTCCTGCCGTCAGAAAACGTGCCATATCTACATTGTCTCAATTTGTCCCCGTCGCTCCACCCGAGTTGTTCTCGGCTTTACTTCAGAACAATATCTTACCTTTCCTCGCAGCAAACGCCAATGTAGAGCAGCAGAAGACCACAGTAAACCTCGTCGCTGCGATCTTCAGGCAGTCACCGCAAGAGTTGACACCGTCATTAGGAGACATCGTACCTGGTCTATTACAAGCAGTGAAACGTGACGACGATGAGCTGAGGGAGGGATGCTTGCAGGTGGCGTATATGCGTCTAGAATCTTTTGGCTTTCGCTCATTTGTTATAGGCTTTGGAGACATTATTCCTGAGATCGCCTGGGGAAGCCACGCCATTCGTAGATTCCATGATACAAGTAGGGATCCAGTACATCAAGTATGACCCCGTAAGTTAGTTTACATTTCTATCGCGAAACACTTCCTGATGTTCACATAGAATTACGCTGACGAAGACGATGGCGAAGACGAGGAGATGGCGGATGCTGACGATGAGGATGAGGATGGGGAGCTTGATCAGTACGTTCATGCATTATGGTGTATGTCTAGCATACTAATTGTCTGCAGGTACTCTGACGACGAAGATACCTCATACAAGATTCGTCGTTCTGCAACAAAGTTGCTGTCAGCTGTGATTGTTACTCGTCCGGAATTGCTGGTCTCGTTGTACAAAGGTGTTTCTCCCACACTGATATCACGATTTAACGACAGAGAAGAGACGGTTCGCCTCGAGGTATGGGCCGCCTATGTTACGCTGCTCAACCAAACGAGCATGTACGGTGGCCTGGCGCAAAGTCTGGAAGGGGACTCTGCTGTGCGCGGAAAGAGGAAGCGTGATAGCGAGGAGCGGATGGATGTCGAGGAGACCCCCTACACGCTTCTAAGGTCACAGGTCCCTGCGTTGTCAAAGGCACTGCTCGGTCAGCTAAAGCCGCCCAAGACCGCACCGGCAACCGTACAGGCCGGGTTTCAGTTACTCTACGCTCTCCTTGGCGTGTTGCCAGGGTCGTTGTCCAGTCAGGTTGGACCCATCGTAGCGACGTCGAAAAGCATTCTTTCTCAGTCACCAACTACAACAACGTCGACATTACATTTAACATGTCTCTCGTTCCTTGCTCTCTTCCTCTCGACTCATGCACCCGCAGTATTTAACTCATCACTACCCACGCTTACTTCCGTCCTCCTCAAGTCCCTCCGGGAACGCCACCCTCGAGTTGCGTCTGAGGCATTCCGTGTTTTCTCTGCATTACTAAATGCCACACGGCCGGTGAAGAACAATGACTGGTCGGAACGGGTCTACGATGAAGCCCTGCAACGACTCAGCACGCATGATACGGATACGGAGGTGCGCAGTTGCGCAGAGGAGTGCGTGGCCGACTTGTGGATATGCGCCACAGATATGATGAAGTCTAAAAGCGGAAGGGAGTGGCAAGCGATATGCCGTACCACTGGCAATACTGCTGGTGCGGTCAGGGTTGTCACAAAGGTTGCTCGGGACGTCGATGTCGGTGACCAGTGGGTCAATTCCTGCTTGGAATGGGTCATGGTCCTGCTGAAGAAGAGTGGTCGGGGTGGAAAGCCAGAGGTGTTCACTGCACTGGACACTTTGCTCAAAAGGTAAAATTATCCCCTGGCCTTCCTGACGGCTCAACGAACACACTCGATAGATATCAATCTGAAATACCTGCCGATCTCCCACCTTCTCTTATCCCTCAGATAAAGCTTTACGTCGGTACCTCAGACATCTCTCTACTTTCGCAAGCGCTTTCCATTCTTGCTCTTCTCCTAGAGTTGTCACCTTCCATCACGTTCCCAGTAGTCGAGAAAGAATTGCTCGCTGATATTTATCAGATTGCCCATTCGCCTCTGGTTTCCGGTGCGGCTCTGGACTCATTGCTTGCATTCTTCTCGGCCTTGGTTCAAGCAGATAGGCAAATTGCAACACACGTGGTTCCTAGTCTTGTCATCGGCGTTGAAAAGTCCCCGAAGACGGAGGCGAATTCAATCAATGTCGCAAAGTGCGTTGGACAGGTCGTCAGGAGTTCCCAAGGCGTTGCTGCTGGTACAATTGCAGAGTATTCCAAGGCTGTTAAGGTAGGGTTCATTGTCTTCTCCCGGATCTGGAACCATCCGAATATCTGAACGAGTAGAAATCATCGAAAGCCAAGCCACCAACCGTTGTCCTTAGCTTGCTGATTTTGGGAGAGCTCGGTCGTTTTATGTAAGTCTCTGTGTTATTTAGAGGATCCGTCATCTCATACTGCTCAGCGACATGTCTATCCAGCACGACGTGTTCGACAACGCTATCGACCACTTTTCTGCGGAGGAAGAGGAGATTAGGACTGCGGCTGCATTCGCAGCTGGTGAGCGCAGTACTGTAGCGGCCAGAGAGTCTTTTACTTACTTGTGACGAAGGAAATATCGCGATTGGGAACTTACACTTGTTCCTCCCTGCTATCCTCAAAGTTGCAGAACAGGATCCATCCAAGCGGCTACTATCCCTTCATGCGCTCAAGGAGGTCGGTTACAGGATTCTCTCCGAGTCAATCGTGTGCTGAAGATATCGTTTTTCACAGGTTGTAACGCACTGCTCTCACGGACAATTGGAGCCTGTTGCAGATGCCATTTGGACTCCTCTCTTCCATAATTCTACTTCTGACTCAGAAGAATCGACACGAAATGTTGCTGCGGCATGCCTGGGGAAGCTCACAACCACTCACCCATCGCGCTACCTTCCCCAGCTACACGCATGTATACGCGATGAAAATCCGGCCGTACGCGCTACGGTTGTATCAGCAATTCGATACACGTTCGCTGAAAGCTCCCCTTCTTATGATGAACTTCTTGCACCACTGATCATGGACTTCTTGACTTTGATGAAAGATACCGATTTAGTGTGTGATTTATCTCTTCACGGTGAATGCAGCTGACAATCTCCATGCAGACGGTCCGCCGTCTCGCATTATCCGCGCTGAACTCTGCCGCGCGGACGAAGCCCCATCTCGTTCGGGATCACCTCCCAACGCTTCTTCCTACCCTCTACGCTGAGACCAAGGTCAACCCCGAACTCATTCGAACAGTACAAATGGGTCCATGGACGCACAAAGTCGATGATGGACTTGACGCACGCAAGACCGCTTGGGAGACTCTTTACACGCTGGTAAGCCTGATGCCGACATTTAATCTGCACTCGTAGCCTATCCTCATCCCGAATAGCTGGACACATGTCTCCACAAACTCGACCTTCCGACGTACCTAACATACCTCCTTCCTGCACTCACAGATCCGTCGGATGAAATAAAAGTGCTGTCGCATCTCCTTATCTCCCGTCTTTCCTCCCTCACGTTGTGTATTCCGCTTCTCATCGCCCACTTGGATGAGCTCACGCCTGCACTGGAGACGACCATGCGTGGCGCGCCACTCACCAAGGACACCGTTAAGCAGGACTTGGAACGCGCAGCAGAACTTAGGAGGAGCACTATGCGTGCTGTCGCCGCGCTAATAAAAGTCGTCGCGATTGGCAGTGCAGCCGGTGCGTCGGCCACGGGCGGAACTCAAAAGTTCGAGGTGTTCGTAGACGATGTGAAAAGGAATGAGCAGTGGGGACTCGAGTTCAGGGAGTTGGTCGGGCAGTGATGATCTTGAGGGGGAAAGACCGAGAATTGCTTGCAAGAAATGTAATTGACAAAGTAGGAAATGATGCTTGATGTTCTTGGCCGAATTCAGCACGGGATCCGGGTAACATCCATCCGAACACAACTTCACATTTGACCCGATGCCTGCAGGACCGCCGCTAATCGGAAGGACCTTGTGCGGACCCGGCCTTATAACTCACTCGACACAAGGTCCCGTGGTGGATCAGATACACGCCTGATTTCGTTCCGTGGAGGTAGAAAAGCACGCCGTTCACACCTCGACGAGGCCAAAGATGTACGCGATACGGCGAGCCCCTTGTCTACTTTGTTTCCCTAACAGGTCTGGTCATGCTGCGCGGAGACTGCACTCCGCACCTCCACCACCGCGCGCACGTTCCCGATACCCCTTCCGAACAACCCTCCTCGTCGCGTCCGCCATTTGTGGAGGCACAGTGCTCGGCCTATACTCCGACGCCAGGTCATGTCCTCCGCCGCCCTTCAAGCTGGTCAAGGCCAACTCTCAACCCGAATACGATGTGTCCCCGCCTCTTCTGACGCTCTTCCGCACTTATTTCGTATACGGGCTCACGTCGTGTGAGACCATCGTGAACCATGCACCCGAGATACTCAACGTGCTGTTGAAGGTTCCCCTCATAGGGGCGGTCGTTCAGGGCGTCGTGAGGCGGACGTTCTTTGATCACGTACGTATCCTATCTCCGATGTTTGTGCCTACCACTGACATTCCTTCTTTGCTCCAGTTTGTTGGCGGCGAAACGGCGCGTGCTGCCTTTCCCCTGCTCTCCACATTGCGGAGCCAGAATAAGGGTGCCTTGTTCGCATACAGCGTGGAGGTGGACGAGCACGAGGCTGCCGGTACCACACACCAGACACATGATAACGAGAGTCCAAACGCTGGGACGCCGAATGAACAACCTGTTCACAAACGCATCGTTGCGGAGATGATCAGGAGCATCGACGTGGCCGCGAATTTCGAGGATGGATTCGGCACCCAAGAGGTCGCAGGTAGACGGACCTGGGTTGCCATAAAGCTTGTGGGTTGATCCTATCGTTTTTGCAACATATCACCTGTGTTGATTTGTATGCACCCGGTGTAGACGGCTCTCCTCCCGAATGCGGATGCGCTACGCAACCTGTCTCTTCATTTAACGCGTAGCCGACCTACGTTGAGCCCACCAGTCCCATTTCCTGGTACCCCCGAATCTTTGGACCTCACAGTTCTCCACACTTGGATCCCTGAGGGCTCACCCTTGACAGGGCAGGACGTAGAGGACCTCAAAGAGCTCTACCATGACTTGAACAGGATATGCACACGTGCCAAGGATCGAAGCGTGAGGATTATCCTTGACGCCGAGCACAGGTAATCCGGATCTTGATTGGTGTGTTCGCATGCTTACTGGACAAATAGCTGGTATCAACCCGCAATCGATGCTTTTGGACATGCACTGATGGAACGCTTTAATAAGATTCCTGATCGTTCCGGACTGATGAGTAGATTGGGGTTTGGGCCAAAGAATGCTCAAGGGTGCGAGCTGCAGCCAATAGTCTATGTAACGTATCAAGCGTATCTGAGAAGGTTAGTTCCCCGTCCATCTCCATTGAAATCGTCGTCTCCGCACCGTATGACGACTGCTCCGATCCAACGGGTTAACCTATTGATGCTAGGACACCCACCCATCTCGCACAGTCGCTTGCACTCGCACGGCGGAACAACTACGCGTTAGGTGTCAAACTCGTGAGGGGAGCATATCACACCCACGAGCTTGCAGCGCATTCTGCAGCAGTTTCCACACCAAGCTCTGTCGCAATATCACCTGACCCACATCCGCCCGTCCATCCCTCTAAACCAGATACAGATGCTTGTTACAATGATTGTGCAGCCCTCCTCGTGCGAGCCATCGCGGATGATGTGAAGTCATCTACAGGTCGTGCACCACGCATCGGTGTCCTCTTTGGCACTCACAACTGGGTCTCGTCCGAATTGATACTCGGGGAGTTGGTCAACATAGGTCTGGCTCACGAAAACGGCGCGGGCGCCAACGGAAGTCACAAAGGAACCGTCACCGTCCCAGCTGACGTTGCGGAGAGGCTTGCCTTTGGCCAGTTATACGGTTAGTCGCCCCGACTCTCTCATCGCTTCGTAGTCCACCTATCTCACATGCTTTCATTTCAGGTATGTCTGATTCGCTCACGAACTACCTAGTTGGCCGTATAAAGAGTACCACCCCGTGCGTGATCAAGTATGTTCCCTACGGTGCGCTCGTAGAGGTATCTATTTGTCTTGCTTCGTGTCTCTTCTAGGAGGGTCACACTGAAATTGACTGTGCACCATAGGTGATGCCATACATTTCCCGTCGTGCTATCGAGAACAAGTCCGTGCTTGGAAATGGTGGTGCGGTGCGGGAGAGGAAAGCGGCCGCGAGGTTAATATGGAAGAGAGTATTCGGTGGTATTGGATTGTGAATCGTCTGCGATGGACACTTTGACGTGGAATGGGCCTCGGGCTAAGAGCCCACAATGGTTTCATA
>QFEI01000141.1:7443-17565 GCA_003316145.1 Neoboletus magnificus | reverse complement strand
TGAATGGGGTGTAATTCCTGGTGTCCCCAAAGGGGACAGATAATCAAAAACAGCTAGTTTCCTCGAGTGCCTCCCTCCTATACAACCACCTCATGTTCACAAACGTTTTTCGAAAAAAAAAAAATCGTATTGCTAAAAACCAACGACCATCTTTCTTTCTTTTCTTTCTAAAAGTATATATAAAACAAAGAAGAAGAAACACACACACACACTACCGCGTGATCCCCATCTTCAAAAACGCACCGACCACCTCAACCTCGTCATACCTCTCCGGACTCTCCGACGTCTTCTTCATGTATATATACCTCAACGTGTTCCTAAAATGACGTTGAATCATCTCGGGCGACGCAACGCCTTCGATCCGCTGAGATGGGTGGAGATACGAAGACGAAGACGAGGGCGAGGTGATGCTATCGATCGAGGACGTGATGAGCTCCACGAGCGACACGATGAATTTAGGAGCGACCTAGAGAGCGATGTGGAGATGTGAGAAACGATGGGTGTGTGTGTGTGTGTGTGGGATGGACGTACGGCGGGTGCTCCGCGATCAAAGTAGTAGAGGTATTGATCGAGGGTGTCGCAGTATATTTGTACGGTCACGATTTCTTCCGTTGCTGAATGGGCGATCCGGAGGGACTTTTGGAGACATTCGAGCACGCGTTTGCTATCCTGGTGTGGGTACTGGACCAAACGGGGGGTGGGATCACACGTCAGGCAACCAGAGGAGGGACTCACAGCCTTGGCGCCCTCGCCCTCGTCCTTTTCCTTACCACCCTCCTTCCGCTCACCCTCACCATCCCCTTCCACCCCCTCTGCCGCCGCCTCCTGCCACCACAAATGACTGGCAGCATGGACCGCCGTCGCCTGATGCGGCTTCTTCAACAACTTGGCCCCATGCAACGCCGCCTTGGTAATCAACGTATCATACCCATCCACCTCAAACACCCTCGCCCCTTGCAACGTCCCAATAATCAACGTGATCGCCGCCAGCTGCGCCCGACTCTCCGAAATCGAATCTTCGTACACCGAAAACGCCTGGACGTAGAAATCGTACGCGAGGTCTTCGAATCCGGAGCCACATTCCGAGGCGATTTGGGCGGCGAGGAGGAAGAGGCGGAGGGCGAGCGATGGGGAGTCGACTTGGGTCGCGAGGATGGAGGTGCATTCGCGGACGAATTTGAGGATGGTCGTCACCTTGCCGTGCCAGTCGTCTTCCTGCGTTCAATGGGGCATCAGAAAAAATAAAGAAAGAAAAAGCCGTTCGTGTGGGAAAGAGAGTGGGTTACCAGATGTTCGCGGTTTTTATACCGCCGACAGAGTTTGATGCTCGAAGTGATGAGTGCTGGAAAGGTATAGCGCATCCGTTCGCCTCCGGCTTCAAAGTGCCGACGTGCAGTTTGCAGCAACTATACGTTTTCCCAAAACGCGTCAGTTTAGTCCCAAACGTCCTCCCGTCCCGAGTCAATGAGAAACCCACCTCGAATTGCACGCCCAACGACTCTGCCCGGTACAAATGAACCATTCTCGCCACCCAACCTTGCTCCTCGGCCATGTCCTCTTTCTCCACCACATATGGACCCTGTCTTCGGATTTCTTTCACGTCTTTCGCCGTCGAACCACCAATGGCGTCTGTCTGGTCCTTGATCAACACATGACACAGGTCCAAGACGCCATCCACATCTCCGGGCGTCTCGATCACGGTTTCGTTCTTGAGCACGCTCGAGACGACACTGTGCGCAATGGAGCGCCGTGTGGAAAAGAGTTGTTTGGTGAGAAGGGGGACGTAACGGGGGATGGCGAGCAGGGTGAGGACGGATTGGTACGAGTTGATCGGGGCGACGAGCAACGCTGCAAGATTAGCAGCGGTTTGAGGGGCGTGTAGATCTGGGCTATAACAAAAGGTTCAACAACTGGGATGACGCGTATATGCAGACCTAAATTGCACCTATCAGCATACTCTTTGATTTTCCCGTGTGCGAACCCCAAAATCTGGTCGACGTATTCCAGTCTGTCTGGATAACAACTGAGGGAGAGGTTCGTAAGCGAGACCAAGAGCGCCGTGATGTCCTGTATTGACAAGTCTGGCCGGGCCTGCGGTCACGGGTCAGACATCCGTCTCGCTCGCTCTCGTCCAACGCACCTTGATAAGCTCGACGACCTGCTTCCAAAAGACTTCAAACAGCTGCACATCCTCTGGTACGCCACGAAACTTTTTCACGGGCAACCCATCCTTTTCTTTTTCCTTCCCTTTCCCCTCCTCTGACGGGACCCCGTTCGCCCGCTCGCCCTCGCCAAAGGTGGCGCTTATGTTCTGCTCTGACTCTTCTACCGCGCTGCCCCACGCGTCCTCGCCTTCGATCTTGCCGACTTCCGGTTGATGGTAGGCCTGATTGGCTCTTTCCCTCGCCAACCGAACCTTTTCCGCCAGTCGCTTCGCAGCCGCCTCTTCCTGCCTCTTCGTTTCCTCCGGGTCCTCACTCTCCGCTTCACGTGCGGCGTACGCGGCCAGTCTGTCGATGAGCGCAATGACGATGAGTTTGATGTTGACCTTGGGGTGAAGTTGGGCCGTGGCGGATAAGAACGGCCCGAGCGAATGGAGGTGGAACTCGTCCGTGAACACCTGAGTTGAAACAAAAACAGTGTCACGATCTCGAGAGCACACGACCGACGGGACACCCACCTGGATGACAACCTCCATCAAGTATTCTTGGGCGATGACGTCCTTGCAGTTGACGACTTGCTCCAGTATCGCGGGTAGTATACTCTTCTGGTACATTTCCAGATCGACGCCGTCGAGTTGGGAGAGCCGGACGAGATTCGTGCCGACGAGTATACGCAAGTCGCGACGCTCCATTTCGCGTTTCTCTCTGTCGCGCGAGTGGCCTTGGTGTTGAAGACGGACCCAGAGCTTGTTCATCTCGATAAAGTTGGTGAGGACGAACGAGATCGAGTCTTGGAGGTTTCCTTGGGGACTGGAGAGACAAGGTGAGATCCGGACGAAAAAAGAAAAGGGGGGGGATGAGCTCACCCGGATTCGGTCCCGACAGGGAGGTAATCCCTCGTCTGACCGCTGAGATAATGTCGTAGGAAGAGTCCCCGTATGGGATTCAAGACGCCCCTGCTCATCTCCATCATGTCCTTCATGATTTCCTTGACGGGTGCGTCTGGAACGGACATGTAGACCGAGCCGACGGTGATCATGAGGTAGAGGCGGGGGACGATGTTTCCGGCGTACTGAACGAGCTCGTAGAGATCCGCGAGGTGGTGCCGTGATTGGGTGTGTGCGTCGTAGAGATAGTTGGAGAGATGACGGAGTGCGTCGAAAACGGCCATGTCTATGGGGTGTCAGACGCCGTGACGGAAAGGGTGGGGGTACGCACAGAGTTCGTAGTATTGCTTTGGGGAGAGGGAGGACGTGCGCAGCTCTGCGAGCATGAGGCTGGCGCTTTTGAGCGCGTCCATGGTCTCGTCGTTGTCCTGGATATGGGGGGTCAGCACCGAGAGTCGGTTCCGTTTCCGACGACGGGTGGACGTACGAGATGACGCTTCATCTGGCCGACCTGTATCTTTACGGTCGCCAAAGACTCGCTGAGGAGCTTTCCCTCTTCGACGACGGTGGTTGTCGTCGTCGTCGTCGTCGTCGTTGTCGTGGCCATCGTGTGCAGGGGTGAGGGTGGAAAGGGCTCCGGATGTGTTGCCACCCTTCACCCATGTTATGTAAGCAATGATCTCTCTAGTGACCCGATCACATCATGTCGAAACGCAAGCAAACGCAGGAGATGGACGTCGAGGACTCGGACGATCAGGTGCGTCGTTGCGTTGTGATGTCGATGCCCGCTCCCACACCGAGCAGACCCCCGAGGTCGTGGATGTCAATTTTGACTATTACAATGTCGATGCGACGAACGACTACCATGCCATCCACCGACTCTTTATTCAGCTGTTTGGCCCCGACGCCGAACGCGTCCAGACGGGCCCCCTCACGGACGTCGTCGTTGGGGTGGCGGCAGAGAGCGGTGTGGGGAGCACGGTCAAGACGGACGAAGAGGAGGGGTCGGATCCGTACGCGGTCTTGACGGTGCTCAGCTGTCGGGTACGCGACTGTTTGGGTTCTGACGCCGATCCGAGGATGACGTGGGCACAGGATCACCCCGGCTTGCGAGGGCTGGTCGACTATGTGCTCTCGAAAACGAGGGGCGACGAGGGGTTCCACGGCACGCTGTCGTCGGCCCTGCGAGACCACCACGTCGGAGTGGTGCTGAGCGAGCGAGTGGTGAATATACCGGTGCAGGTGATGGGGCCGATGTACAGGATGCTCTCCGAGGAGATCGAGGAAGCGGTCAAAGAGGTGTGTTCTGTCGTCTGGGATGATTCTGTGTGTGCGAGACGTTGCAGGGCCGGGGATATGCGTTCACGCACTATCTGTTCCTCTCCCGGGTCTACCGTCTGTCAGCAGAGGAAGAGGAGGCGATGGTCGCTGCCCAACGAGCTTGGAAGCGGCACAAGTCGGCGCCAGAGCCCCCGAGGAAGGGCGGCGTGTACGGGTTCCACCCAGAGGACGCCGAGATCGTGGAGGTGAGCGCGTGCCCGACTGTGATGTGGGTCTGATCGCCCGACGTGCAGCATGCGACACATGCGGTGGTCTATCCGTTCGCGGATGCACCGGCGCGGGATGCGGAGAGCGTGGGAGTGGATGTGGCGGGGAGGGCGATGCTCGTGCCTGGGCAGAGATTTGGCGGGCTGGTGCAGAAAATAGCAGAGACGTACCCGATCGAGTAGAGTGACGTCATCCGAGCTGGTTGGTCTTGTGTTGTCCTCTGTTTGTCTTTGGTGGCTCTTGCGCAGCGAGTCTTTCCAACGCGCGTCGTTCTCGACCCGGGCACCGTCCCCGTCGTCGTCTGCTCTGTTAATTTTTTTTTTTTTTCTTTTTTCTGTCCATGGCCATTCTCGCTCCGTCCGACTGGCATCCCCCTCGAGATCACACCATGGAAGTCCCCGCAAACTCTGCCCAGCGTTCTTCCCCCGCCAACGATCACTCTTCCTCCCCCCATCCGCAACAGACCCTCCAGCAGCCTTATCCCTATCCCGTGCCCCAGTCCCAGCCCGCCTGGAACCCCTCCGTGTCCGCCCAGCCCTTTTACCCCTCCTTTTACCAAAACCAGCACCAACAGCTCCCGGCCCAACCCTACCCTCTCCATCCCCACCAGTCTCAAAACCACTACTTTGATCCTGCCGCCAACGCCCAGCTCGCCCAGTGGGCCTACCAGCACATGATGTTCAACGCACAGGCACAGATGGGCCCTCACCCCCAAATCGCACCGTCCCCGCAGCGCTCGGGCTCCTCCTCTGCCCCCGCCTCCCCCGCAGAGTACTTCAGCCCAAACCAGCTCTTCAACCACTTCCCCAGCGGCACACCGCCCCCCCATCAACACCAACACCACGCCCCGGCCTACACCCATCGCACAGCCTCGGCCGACACCCCCCGCTCCCAACAACACTACGAGGGCTTCCACCCTTATCGTCGCCCTCCCAACGCCGTCCCGGCTCGTCCACAGCCACAGGACTCTGACTGGCGTCCCGCACCATCCTTCCAGCCCCCGTACGCGAGGGGCGATGCCTCTGATTCCTCCACCTCTGTAAACTCGAGCAACTCGAACCATGCCAACGGCAACGGCAACAGCCGTCAGCGGACCAGCAGCATACAGGGCCAATCGTCCTCCCACCAGGCCAGCGTACGCGGCCGGAGCGGTCCCCCACCCCAGGCTGCCCCCCCGCCACCAGCCTCTGACGCGACACGCACACGCACCGGCAGCGGATCCTCCAACCCAAGTACCGGCCCCGGCCCTTCGTCTCGCACCCCGAGTGCCCACCCACTCCCGCATCACCGTACCGGCTCGTCCTCGTCAACAGCATCCTCGGCCACCGCACATCGTCCCTCGGGTTCAGTCTCGGCCTCGTCCACATCCACGCCCTCCTCGCATTCTCACCACTCTTCTCACTCCACCCAGGCACGCCCGGCACGTCCCTCCCCGCTTTCCCAAGGCGCCACCTACACCACCCCGTCCCCTCCCGTCACGTCCCCAGCACCTCGCCCCCAGCCCTCGCATCCGGCCCCCCATGCAGACCGCCGCATATCGAGAGACGACTCTGACCTCGCCGCCATGCTCGAAAACTCGGCCATCGGTCTCGGCGGGACCAGTGCCGTCAAGAGCGGCGGGCTCAAGGGTCGGCTCCGACGTGCGCTCTCGTTAAACGCGGCGCAGGCGCTGCAGGAAGAGGACGAATCGGCCGGTACAAGTTCCAAGGCGAACGGCGGTGAACCACCCAGTCCCACCGACGCCAACGATGCCGCGAGCACCGTCACGGCAGGGACCGTCGGCACTGCCGTCGGTGGCAACGGGGCTCCGGTGGGGAACCCAGGCAAGAAAAGATCGCGTGCGGCATCCCTGTTCAATTCGCGTCTCAACGCATCGACGGACAATATCTCGCTCTCCTCTACCATGTCCTCGGCATCCGTCGTCATCCGCAAGATCGGCTCCATCGGGAAGCTCGCACGACGGAATTCCCTCGCCGGCATCACGTCCTTGTTCAAAGACAAAAAGGACAAGGACAAGGAGAGGGACGGCGATGGAGAGGCGGGTAGCTCCTCGGGAAAGAAGCCAAAGAAGAAAAAGGATGCCAAGGGGAGCGTCGCCGAGCCTGCCGTATCGCATGCGGTCGCGGAACTCGATAGAGGGAATGGGTCGGGCGGCGATTGGTCGGACGCGAGCATGAGCGGGCTGAGTCCCGCCGCGAAGCTCGCGCGGCAGCACACGCTCAAGTCGAACGCAGAGGCTGCCGCCAAGGCGAAAGCCGCCGCGGAAGCCCAAGCCCAGGCAAGTCAAACGCAGCAGGCCAAGGGCGGAGCGAGTGCCAACGGGGGAGGTGTCCCCGTGCCGACGACGTGGGAAAAGAATACGGCCACGGCAAGAGGGGATTCGCCTGGGCTGGGTCGGAGGATTACGGAGGATGGAACGCGGGTCGTGGTGGAGGAGGATTCCGACTCGGGGAGCGAGGATGGGCATGGGCAAGAGTATGGCGCGTCACAGGGCCTGAACAATCTTTCCGAGGGGTGGGACGATGACGAACCGTGGCCGGAGGAAGAAGACGAGACCATTCGCATTCCGGTGGGCTCACAGCCAGCGGATGACGAGGAGGTGCTCGAATGGGCAACCACTATGCGGAGAAGCATAGACAAGTCGAGAGCGCCGGCCAAGGGGATCTTGAAAGGTGCGTGGATGATTGGCTTTCCGGGCCTGGTTCGTCTGATCGGGTTGTCGTTGCGCGAACTCGCCTTTGTTTCCAAAGGTGCTGAAAACTACAGCCAAGACTCGTTTATCGCAGACCAAGCGGGAAACCCATCCTTTAATCGCATTCGTTCCAATTCCTACAACTCACATCCCGGATCGACTTCTGAGCTAGGACCATTAGCACGCATACCCTCTCCGGACCCGGATCATATCGACGGCCTACACCGACACCCGTCGCATTCGTCTTCACATTCTAATACTAACGCCGGTAATGCCGGAGGTGACATATCCAACCTCCCTACTCCTCTGTTTGCTTCTCCATCTGACCTCTCGCCCCCCAACCCAGAAGCAGGACGTTCTTCGCCACACCATGGCTCTCTGTTTTCGCTCCCAAACTCGTCCGCACCCGCGCTGTCGACGATCCCGGCGGTTCCCGCGACGCTTTCGCATCGTTCGGCCTCTGGTCCGGCGATAAGCAAGAAGCTGGTGTTTGCGGATAGTCTGTCGGTGTACGATACGTTTTCGTCGACGGTGTACGATCGGAGGAGCGAACCGGCAACGTGGAGTCGGCTGACGCCTGCCCTCGCACAACGGATAAAGGAGGAATTGAATTCATACAAGATGGAGGAGATGGAGGTGCACGCGTGCAGTCGGATGCAGTCAGTCTCGTTTGTTTATTCGCACACGTACAGGCACTCACGCGATCGTATGCAGTACCCAGTTTTTCATCTAATGCTGTTCGTCATTATCATCAACGTCGCTGCATATCATCTGTCTGGTCATTGTTAGGCGCTAAGCCCACAGACTTTTTTACACCTATATCATCTCACACCTCCGTGCACTCCACGCTATAGTCCGCTTCGAGATTTTAACCTGGTGTTTTACAATTCTTTTGATGACACGGCTTTTTTTGCACATACAGGGCGCTGCGCATTCCTGATGAAAAAAGTGTCTACCACATCTTTCTCTTTCCTTTTCTCATAAACCCCCCGACCCCCTTTATTTTCCCGGTATCGGGCCATACCAATCTTTTTTTCTTTCCTTTGGTTCTCTCAACCCACATCTTTGCGTTGCGGGATCGTTTCTGAAGCGCATTTTTTAGGCATGGGATGATTTGGATTCACGCAGTATATCCATGTGCGACATAACGCCCTCCTATATCCCAGAAAAAAAACCGTTTTTTTTTTGTTGTCCACTCCACACACAAAGACCCCTCGAATACCCAAATACTTTTTTTTGTAATATTATTATTCGTGCGACGAACGCTCGTGGACGTTTCTTCCTTCATTTCCGATGACGAGGGGGTTTTTGTTTTCGAAACGCGTTCTAGTATCGATCCGGTTCGTTTCATGAAATGAAAAAAAAAAGGGATTTGTGGAAAACTAGAGATTATGATACCCATCTACGCAAAACGCGCACTTTTCGTTTTATTATTATTATGGAATACATGTTCATGTAATGGTACAAGTATCCGGTCTGGAATCCAGGTATTGACCAAGGACGACACCGAGTCGTTGTATTATATTGGAGGAGGCAGATGCCGAACTCGCATACGTCGCCCGCGAGGTCTCAAAGGGACGGCACGAGAACCAACCCCACATCCGTCCGTCAACGCATCCCATCTTCGTCGACAGCGATCCGGCACAACATCCGTGCCATCCACGGAGGCAACCTGAACGCGATCGCAACCGTTGGTATCGCCTGCCTCTTGTCGCTGCATTATCCCACGCCGAGTCAAAACGATCGGGATGAAAGCTTAGACGAGTGAACGCGCACGAAGAGGTGGAGCCCGGGGTCTGGGCACGGTCAAGGCGTTGAGGCGTATCATTCGTTCGGTGTCCCTGAACAGAATATGAGGAGCCGTAAACGCGGGATGGATGGATCGCGAGAGAAGAGATACATACAGGGTCGGCTGTCTTTGAATTTGCGTCTTCGTTTGAGTGGCTCGTTTCAGCAGCGCTGATATCCGCTTTAGGCTGGGGGGGGGTTAAACATCAGTACCGATAAACGGTGAAACAATGGACGAGCCTGTTTCACTGGTTTCCGTTTTGCGCGTTTTTGTTGGACGGATTTTGCCACCGTTCGCTGACATGGACGTTCATCAGACATTGTCTCTTGTTTGGCTACAAGGGAATAAAAATACTCACCCGCCTACGTTGGCCTGTGGCCATCCACGAGGGTCACTCCTCTGGCGCATTCTCTCTCGTAGGTGAATCGGAGCGAGATCGGGGATTCGCAATTCGACCCGACTTTCTGGAAAGGTGATCTGGCTCACGTGAACTCTCGCCTCCAGCACCCCTCCTAATCATCGTCTGCAGCCACCTTTTAACGGTCGGGATGGCCCCAGAGGACCCGGTAGTATCGTGAGGACCCTCTGGATGGGAGGACACGGTACCGTCATGATCGTGGGTAGAGAACGCCACGGATGACGGCTCCAGCGACGTCAACACAAAACCAAGAGTACAGTGAAAACAGCACGGACCTCATCAAAGTCAAACGTCGGTTCAGGTGCACCAGTCGGCACCTCGGCCTTGTGCGGTCGTGAAAACCAGTATCGAAAAGGAATAGGATGAGCCTTGCCTCGAGCACATCGTCATCACCGACTTTGCTGTGGTTCTCTGATTTGGGTCGTTGTTCCTTGTTAGGAATGCAGAGTAGAGTTGGTGTAATTCCGTCAGTGACAGGTCAGTGATAAACACCTACCAAAGTCTCATCTGCTGGGCCACAGTACGAGTCTGGAAGGATACCACTGAGTTTCTGGACCATGATTTTCCCACCCTGTCTTCCAATGGCAAGATAGCTATCATCTGTGGAGAGAGCGATTGACCGTGAC
>QFEI01000137.1:14864-33181 GCA_003316145.1 Neoboletus magnificus | reverse complement strand
GAGGTCCGCGTTTTCGTTCTACGATGGGGTTTAAGACTGTACGTCCGTCGATTGACGTGGCGTGTGTTGTGAGCCCGTCGGACGCGTCGTTGTGTGGGCGGGATGGCGGTTCGGGATGGCGCTCGTGCACCCAACGGGATACGCATCACGGTACCACGGTCTCATTCACGACCCGTACGTCTCCGTTATCACGAGACACGGCATACGCAGAAGGGATGTTATCAATTAGATTATGACGGCAGAAAAAAAAAGAGACCTATCCCAAAGCAGGCAAGCTCTGTTTAGCCGCACTTCCGAAAGAGACGGCACACACATGATCGCCGCGGTTTGTTGATAGATAGGACTCGTGGGCGTTGTTTTTGCTCCGGGACCGGGAAAAGATGAACCGAACGAACGGGGAAAAGAAGAGGTGGGTGGCATGTGTGCGAGTTGGTCCTTGCTGGCGTGGCGGATTCATCCAGGTGTGGGTTCGACCCTGCTAATCAGTCACAGCAGGATCGTTGGATTTGATGATTAGCCTTGCGGCGCCGCTACGTCTTAATGGGACAGACGTATCGGGATCTGTATGTCTTGGCGGGTGGGTGCCAGAGCATCCGAGCCACGTTACTTCATTTCTGGTCCTTATAGATAAAAAAAGGACATGACGCCAAGACGTTGGAGTTTATCGTGTCGGGCAATCTGCGAACGCCAGAGGGCGTTGTCTCTTTCTCCGCTTTGCAGCCACGTTTGGGGCTCTTCAGGGTGTGTGGTTCTTCTTCTCGGCCGAGTAAAAAGACCAGATGGGCGTTTTCGTCGGGGTCGAATTTTGTGCGGGCTTGATGGGCTCTCATTTCTTGGATACCGACATTTTCATTATGAAGACGGTTTGATCAACATGTGGCATGTCATGGCCGCTCTGGACTTACCTGGCCTGGGCACGAAGCAGACGGAATGGGGCGAAGTCGAGCCGGTCCTCGTTGCTACTCATCCTGCAAGGTGATAAGCTGTTTGATCAAGCAAAATGACAGAGCGAGCACCTTGTATATCAGGGGTGGCGAGTGCGTGCACTCGCTGAGCACTGGGTATCCGGCAGCGGGTTAAAGACATGATTGGCTCGAGTTAATAGACACCGGGGAGTGGTAAACTCTATCAGAGATCGGTGCGGGTGCGAGACAGAGCTTGTCGGCAAAGCCTGAACCACGAGGTTGAGTGGCTTACGCCTCAAGGCCGATGGAAACGTAATGAAGACATACGGAGGAGACTCGTTTTGTGGAAGGTTTTTATGTTCTTTCCGGTGTTACCCACGGAGATGGGAACATCTCCATCTGAGCGGCTGTAGTGCTGCGATGTGGATTCGGCGGATTGCCGGAGCTGGCGGTGAGCCATGCACGTTGAAACATCTGTTCAGATTTGTTCTGGGGGAGAGATGCGCGCGTGGCGGCCAAGTCTGGTCATGAACGTTGCATGAGACGAAACAAATGCTGTCGAAAAAAATTAGGGGGTGAAGCGGTTGGAGCGGACCTTTTTCAAAAGAAACAGTAACCGAGAATGACTTGAGTCGTGACTCGAGGCGCGCAGCCGGTCGACCTGTTATAAAGCGTGCTCCGCCCACTCACGCAGCGACATTAATGTTCCTCCGCGCACCTTGAGCTTCAGACGTAGGGTGACTCTTCGGTGTTGCTCCAAAGACCTGGAATGGACTATCGCCTCATGGATACATGACAAAAGGTGAAACCAGGGGCTGTCAGCGCTTCAGCCCGATAGGCTGTGGTTGGTTTGAAGTCCGAACCATGTCCGGATGTCGGAGACATATCGCGTGGGTGCACTTCCACATTGACCGTCTCCGAGCTGGGAATCGCGCCGCCTGGCAAGCCACGGTCCATGTGAGGTGCAGGGACTGACTTGTAGAGCGGCGATGGCCGTTCTCTGAGGAGGTACGATGGGTTGGAGCACGGTTCCACGGGCCGGTTGCTGGCATTGTTACTAAAAAGGCAAGATGACCCACGCGACTGCCACGAGAGCCGAGAAGTGTCAAGCAACCACGCGAGCGTCGAGATCGTCCACACTAACAGAGCGAGTCCATAACGTCCCCATCCTCTCTCCCCAGCTCCACATTGTACACTGGATATCCCTCCAGTGTTTTCCCCTTCAAAAGGTTCGTTTCGATGCTCGATAACGAGGAGTATGCCCACGGCAGACGGAGAAGCGTCGACGTCGGCGGTTTAGCGCTCGCACTCGAAAACCAGGGTTTGGGACATGGCTGGGGTAGTTGGGACCAAGTACGGCAGGGGGAAACCCGGTGCGCCCATTTTTCGAGTCATCTTCCCTTCCTAATCCACAGCCCCAGCTACGCAGAGTTGCTCTTCGAAATGTATACACAGACACAGACAACCGTCATCCATCATGATACGGATCCGTACGTCTCCTTCTACCACTCGCTTTTCTCACCCTGCCCAACCTATCGTTTAGGTTTCCGATTGAGATCCCTCCAGAGACTCGCACACGTTTAATCCGTGAACTTGACAGCTGGCACTTCGAGCCTCACAAACTACCCGACGAAGAAGTCTTATTCTGTGCGCAGATCTTATTCGAGAGTCTGTTTCAGATGGAAAACATGCAAAATGACACGGGGGTTTCTCTCAGTCAGTGTGGCATGCGTCTTGTTACGTTTCATGTGCCACCTCATGCGTTGATGACACAGATGATATATCAATCTTCCTGAAGCATCTTCGACGTCTGTACTGCGGACGCAACTCTTATCACAATTTTCAACATGCATTAGACGTCCTGCAGGCATGTCAGGCGTTCCTATGTGCTGCAGGCGCCGTGCCTCCAACTTCCAACCTCTCCCGCGATGGTGGCCTATGGCGGCCAGATAAGAGAGAAGGCCGCTTTGTGTCCAGCCTCGGAAACATGGACATCTTTACCCTTTATATCGCGGCCATCGGTCACGACGTCGGTCATCCTGGTTTCACAAACATGTTTATGGTCAGTATCGCGTGACCGAACTCGTGCGCGCCAACCCGCCATTGACGCCCAACCCCTAGAAAAATGCAGATGCACCGCTATCGGCTGTGTTTGATGGAAAGTCAGCTCTGGAACACATGCATTATGCCATCCTCATCCAAGTCATGCGCCATCATGGTCTGGGTAGTCTACTTGAGCGACCGAACGGGGGACAAGTATTCCGAAAAACGCTTGCGGGCATCGTCCTCGCAACTGACATGGGCGTTCATTTTGAATTCATGAAGAATTTCGGACTCCTTTTGGCGGGCAAGGACTACCCTCTGAGTCACCGCAAGTTACTATTGTGTCAAGCACTCATCAAGTGCGCCGATATCAGTAATCCCGTAGGTTCTCGCGATATCATCGGGAAACGTTTCACTCACCCCTGTGCTAGAGCCGACCACCGGGAGTATCACATTATTGGGCGAATGCGCTGATGGCGGAATGGGATTGTCAGGCATCGCTAGAAAGGCTGTGGCAGCTGCCACCCTCAGTACAGCCCTCGGAGACTCCACTGGCTCAAGTCCGAGGGCAAATCTTCTTCATCAGCACGTTTGCGAAGCCTCTGCTTGATATCACTGCGAAAGGCATCCCAGGTCAGAAAACAGCACTGCCTCGTGCAACACGTCCTGGCGCTGACCATGTTCCTAGAGATGCAACAGTTCGCCGATCAATGTACCTCGAATCTTTCCATGTGGGAGGCCCGGTGTCTCGAGTTGATGTCTACGAAAGAAGCGTCACCCCCATACCCAAAGGCGGTCGCACCTGCCCGATCGCCGACAGACTTTCTCACATCGTTTCCTCTCACATTACCCACGTTCGTCTTGAGTTTTCAGGACGATCAGCATGCCACTGGGGAGTGGCACACATATTCACCTTCCTCTTCCTCTTCTTCCTCTTCCTCCGAGACGATACCCGACAGTCTACTCGGGGACCCATCTTCCCCACCCGTATCGCCGTCCCCATCCATCGGCTCCGCTTCGTTCGTCCTCGCCCCTCGATCATCCTCGTCTAGCCTTTACACGAGTTCCACTACTGCCACTACCACCCCCAGTGAAGCCGCCGCCTTGATGCGAGCGGCATACAAAGCCGGCGTACGCAAAAAGCGGAGTTTCTACAGCCGAAACTCGTGGACGGCGGATCTGAGTCCGGCATCCTCCATGACGAACCTTCACGCCGTTGCGCTACCCAAGGCGATCGTGAGTCATGCTACGCACGTTGGTGCCCCCAACTCTCCGTACGTTGCCACCGTCGGTGTCGTCGTGGCTGCTTCGCCTGGGAAGGAACCGCCTTGTACCGTTGGCTCGGTTCAATGATGATACCACCTCGGGATGTGTGCAATGGACGTTGGATGTGGGAATGAGTCGACGGGGGTGATATGCGCACATGTCTAGGCGTCGGCGTGTGTTCACGTCGATCGGGACTGATTTGGGCTTTATTTTTTGTGGGGTTCTGATTTAAACCCTCAGGTTGTTTTCTTTTCCGATTCGTTTCAAATCGACTTTGTGGCATCGAGCATTCGTTTCACCTCTGTTGTTTTGCATAGCAAGTTTGGTGTCTTCTTTTTTTGCCTTGGTCCATCTCATGCCAATGTATCACTGTCACCGCTTAATGATGACGTATTATTAGCATGACTATCCCATATGTAACAACGAAGCAAGCAGAGTGGATATGACGTTCAGTAGTCAGTTTGGCGAGTACAAGTGAGGGGTGGAAGACGTCAGGTAGCTTTCCTCTCGACCCTTTCCAGAAACTGAAGAAACGCCGCGATCACCTGATCGGGCGCCTCCTGCTGTACCCAATGTCCCGCTCCCTCGATCAGCACGACATCATCACTCTGCATCTCAAAGAAACGTCTCATCTTCTCCACAGCACCAGGTGTCTGGTATACCCCCCAATCGCGCGCTCCAGCAACGAACGCGGCGGGGACACGCACTCTCCGCTCCGAAAGCGCGATAAGCTCATCCACCCGCTCCGCTGGCGGCGGCGAGAGCACCGATCGGTAATAATTGAGTCCACCCTGGAAGCCCGTACGGGCAAACTCGGATGCGTACACCCTCCCCGTTTCGGTGTCGTCCGAGGGCCACGTCAGGTGTGGATGCATGCTGGCGTGCCGATCGATGAGCTGTCGCATGTTCTCGTGTGCTGGCATGACGTAGTACTCTGGGAGTGTGGCCAGATCGCGTGCGATCGTGTCGATCGTTGGGGATGGATTCGAAGCAGATGGGAGCGGATGCGTCGTGTTGCCTTCCCACGCGCCGCTCTTGATGTGATAGTAGCCACCGAGAAAGTGGTAGAGATCTTCCTGGCGTTCTCCGAGCATGTCTTTGTTGGCGTCGCGGGATGAAAAGTAAAGGGTGTAGTGCTTCTTGGGTGGAGTGAGGGATGCGAGGGCGGTGGAAACTGCCTGAGCGGGGGTTATGAGGGATTTGTCTTTGGGGCCCGCGATATCGGCTGGGTCGTCGTCGCGATTGGGGAGATGTGGTCGTTCCACTCCTGTGAAAGGAGCACTCATGAAGACGACGGAGCGAAAGAGGTCTGGGCGAGTGGTGATGCAGTGGCCAGCGATGCGAGATCCGAAGTCGTGGCCAACGAGCATGGCGACAGAGTCATGCCCGAGAGCCTTGACGAGGGAACAGACATCCTCTGCGATGTTGAGGGCGTGGAAGGGTGTGATTGAGTCATCGTACTGGATCTGTTTGGGCGTCTCGTCGTGCTGTACGACGGTGCGCCCGTACCCTCGCAAGTCGGGTGCAACGACATGATAGCCTCCACGGGCCACAGAAAGGGGGCCAAGGATCTTACGCCATGAATAAGCGAGCTCTGGAAAGCCATGCAGCAGCAGGATCAAGGGAAGTGATACGGCTTCGCTTGCCGCAGTGGGAAAGGCCTCGATCAGATGTGTTCGTAAACCGTCCCTTTCGCCAAGGGTTACGATATGCGAACGGAGTGTGTATCTCGGCTGCGGTTGATTCAGGTCCTTTAGATGTAGGTCCATGGTTGCAGCTGGCACGGAGAGTACTGGTCGTGGATACGGTTGCAATGCGTGGGTCGGAGCGCCAGGGTAAAACCGAAGCGTGGGCATTGTTGGGGAGGAAATAACCGGTCACTTGAAAGTTGAAACGAATCGCAATCGCAACCCTGGACGTCAAAACTCGCGTTGATCTTACCAGTCAACCTGATCTGAATGCATGATTGAGCGTGCAAGGCAAGACGGGGATAAGTAATCAAAGTACGTACAAAGGCAGGGAGCCCGATAACTCGTGTGCAGCATTGACAGATAGGCCCTCGAGATAAGGCTCTGGACTGTTGGAGCCGGCTTGGGCACGAGACGGTCGTGCAAAAGGCCATCGTAACTCCTTGTCCACTACATGGCGAACGGGTTTGCGAAGAAAGCGGCGAGTGGATATTTATACCCGGATGCCAATGTATCGCTTGGTGAGACAGGACGAATATATTTAGGCCAACAAGTGAGCTGCTATCTCGCGTCGAGGAGGAGCTGACGGGCCATGGAGTGAGGTGGGGCAGCTCCCACTCGGTGTCCAGACGACGAGGGCGATCAGCTACACAATCAAATAAGTCGGATTAGGAAACCCACGCATCATTGTGCGGGCGCAGCTTTGGACTTATTTGGCTGACCCTCAACCCAGAATAGACTACTTAAACTCTCCGTCGCAGCCCTTGTTCTCCTCCCATCTTCATCTCCCCCCGCTCCATCCAACGTACGTCTCCCTTCCTGCTCGCGCTGACATTCCCCAGTCGCTCACCTCGTCCCTGTCTCCATCAGACTCCCGATTTCTAGATCCTCGCAATGTGTGGCATCTTTGGTTACTGCAACTACTTGAAGGACAAGGTGAGCCCTTCTTCGAATCTCATCACGCGCAGTCTTTCCGCTATATGTATCTATTATTATCTGCCGCGCATATATGCGCATCGTGGACTGATGGCGCTCATGCGCTGTTCTGGGTTACCATATATGGTAGTCATGATCTCGCCTCGATATCTGATTGCGACATCGCCAGGACCGCAAGGAACTCCTTGAGATCCTCTGCAACGGACTTGCTCGTCAAGAGTATCGTGGTTACGATTCAGCCGGTCTCGGCATCGATGGAGACAAACCAGGCCAGGTCGTCTATTTCAAGGAGGTCGGCAAGGTGGCTGGGTTGCGCAAGCGCATCGCCGAGTCAAGCATCGATACTACCAAGGTCTTCACGTCGCAGGTCTCCATTGCCCACACACGTTGGGCCACCCACGGACCCCCCTCAACGATCAACTGTCACCCTATCCGCGCTGGGACAAGCGACGAGTTTATTATCGTCCACAATGGTATCGTTACCAATGGCGCCGCCCTCAGACAGGTTCTGCAGAGACGCGGCTACAAGTTTGAATCAGACACTGATACCGAGGCTGTCGCCATTCTCATCAAATACGTTTGGGACTCGCAGCCCGACAAGCGCATTACGTTCACCGCACTGGTCAAGGCTGTCCTGAAGGAGCTCGAGGGTTCATTCGCCTTTGTCTTCAAGTCCGTCCACTTCCCCAACGAAATTGTGACCGCTCGTCGTGGTTCGCCACTGCTCATTGGTGTCAAGACCGACAAGAAACTCAAGGTCGACTTTGTGGATGTCGAGTTTGCCGGTGCCGATGCCGATACCAAGGCAGTCGAGACTCGTAAGCATCGCTGTTGATTTCTATTCGTCAATACTCACTAGTGTTACAGTCGAGCCACCCACCTCTCCCACCTCTCGTCTCGCACCCCCTTCTTCAGGCCCCAAGATCTCTCGCAGGCAATCTCGTAACTTCATTTCTGAGGATGGCGCACCACAGCCCATTGAATTCTTCATCGCTTCGGATGCAGCTGCCATTGTCGAGCACACCAAGCGTGTACTCTATCTTGAGGATGATGATATTGCGCACATTGCTGATGGTCAACTTCATATCCACCGCCTCCGCCGTAATGACGGCCAGGTCGATACCCCCGCAACACGTAGCATCGAGACCCTAGAGATAGAAATTGCAGCGATCATGAAGGGCAAGTTCGATCACTTTATGCAGAAAGAGATTTACGAACAACCGGAGTCCGTCGTGAATACCATGCGTGGACGCGTCAATTTCGACGATTACAAAGTCACGCTCGGTGGTCTTCGTTCGTACCTCCACATTATCCGTCGTGGCCGCCGCATCGTCTTTTGTGCTTGTGGTACAAGTTACCACTCTGCTTTGGCGACCCGTGCTATATTCGAGGAATTGACAGAGATTCCTGTCAGCGTCGAACTTGCCTCTGATTTCTTGGATCGCAAGACGCCAATCTTCCGTGATGACGTCTGCGTCTTCGTCAGCCAAAGTGGAGAGACAGCCGACACTATTCTTGCTTTGAGGTACTGCCTTGAGCGTGGAGCTCTCTGTGTTGGTGTCGTCAACACCGTCGGTTCCACTATTTCTCGTGAAACGCACTGCGGTGTCCACATTAACGCTGGTCCTGAAGTTGGTGTCGCATCAACGAAGGTGCGATGCGTGTTCCTCAGTTCACTTTTCCAGTCTGACCTTGTTCACAGGCATACACTTCCCAGTACATTGCGCTGATGCTCATGGCACTGCAGTTGTCCGAGGACCGTATCTCTTTCACGCCACGCCGCAATGCCATCATCGATGGCCTCCGAGCACTCCCCGGGCAGATCAAGGCCGTCCTTGCCCTTGATGGTAGCCTTCGAGAACTCGCAACTGGCGTACTTGCCAACTCCCGAAGTTTATTACTTATGGGGAGAGGATACCAGTAAGTAGGCGTTTACTTATCGCTACGAGCCATGCTCACAAATTATGTAGACACGCCACTTGCTTGGAGGGAGCCTTGAAGATTAAAGAAATCAGCTACATGCACTCGGAGGGCATCCTCGCGGGTGAACTGAAGCACGGTCCCCTGGCCTTGATTGACGAAAACATGCCTGTGATCATCATCATGACGCAGGATTCGCTGTACCCCAAGGTTCAATCGGCCTTTGCGCAGATCACCGCTCGCAAAGCACATCCCATCGTTGTCTGCAATGACGGCGATGATGGTATCCAGCAGGGTGTCAAGACCATCCGTCTACCCAAGACCGTCGATGTTCTGCAAGGACTTTTGAACATCATTCCCTTGCAGCTCCTCAGTTACCACTTGGCTATTAAGAATGGCTTTGATGTCGACTTCCCGAGGAACTTGTGAGTACAAGTAAACTTGTTCCATTGATCATTTACTTATTGTCGTTCTCAGGGCCAAGTCTGTCACCACCGAGTAAATCTGATGTAGCTACCGGTTTCGTTACCTTTGTGTACAGCAAGGACATCACCCCTTTGGACTCTGAAATGTACTGTACTCACATGCTTCACGGACGCGATTCTGGTAGTAGACGATGGACGATCCGCATTTAAAAGTTTAATGGACGGTCTCTTACTTCTAGCTCGAAAAAGAAAAAATGGCTCGCTTTCCTCCCTCGCAGTCCTCCCGATGTATACCTGGAAGGTGCCCTCATGTAAACCATTTAGCAGTGCGATACTCGTGCGACCGCACGAAAGGCCAATGATTCAAATAGTGGCAATGCCCTATACGTTGCATTGTCGATTTGGGGTTAGGGAATGCAGTAACGGCAATTATAATTGCCCCCTAAAGCTAGCATGCCGACGAAACCCAAGCCTAGCCCAGATATCTACGGGGCATATAACACCGAGATGTACGAGCTATTCAAGGGCGAACCCGACGCCGAACCGAATGTTGCTTCTCGATCGGATGAATGGGACGAAGATGAAGATCCGACACGAGTAGGGAGCACGCCCGCTTGCGAGAGCGAGGGGCCCGAAAAGAAGAGAGTGAGGGTAAACATCTCCTTCCACGGTTCTCTATCATGGAATTAAACAGCTTGGCTCACGGCTTCGCGGTGGTGCGATCGACAAGATGCTCGGGAGCGCGCACCCCGGTCCGACGAGCTCATGTCTTTCAAGGAGCAACGATATACTGGGATGGCGATCGGCGGGTCGCACCATTGGACGTACGAGAGTGGGCAGTGGGACGAGACCAAGGAAGAGCCGGATTTATGGAAGGTACGCCGTGTCCGATTCGAGTTCGCCATGCTCAAGGCGTGATTCGCACATGGGCGTACGTAGATCAAGTTTGAAACGCGGAAACATCGACAGAGTTATGCACCCCAAGGGATCTGGAGCGCCAGTCGGGACGGAATATCATTGGTTGATAGGTGAGCGCGGTGATTAACGCACATAAACACACACTTCTCGTCGCGTACTCGACGCGGATGCAAGGTCGCGAGTACAAGGTCTGGGAAACTCCCATCGGTACTTTCTCCTTCATCTTACGCCCCGACATTTGCTAGCTTGCATACAAGTGAGCTAGTCGGGTGTGAGACAGACAATATTTGAAGAGTCGAAAATGTGCATTACACAAAAGCGTGACTGTTCTCGCTTGATGAACGATGACCATCAAAAATGAAATGGACATCTCGAGAAGCGCATGTATGCACGAGTTGTGCGTTGCATGAAGAGAAACCACCCACTTTATTTTCTCTCCCTTATCCCAGCTTCTACCTTTCCCTCCTTTCCCCTCGCCCTCGCCCTCTCCCGTGCTGCCTGGTCTCTCAAGAGTTCCCCTTCCCGTCTCCATTCTCTCTTTTCGAATGAGTCATACTCTTCCTTTGCATCCATCCATCGTTCCTGGACATCCCTCACATTACCTGTCATTGGCCCTGCGGCAGCTGTGAATAATGGGTACAAATTTGGCCGGCCAGACGCAGGTTCAGAACTCGAATCGACGGTGCCTTCTGGTGCAGGGGCATCTTTTGGAGGGACAAAAATGTAGCCCGTAGCGCGGTCGATGACGCGGGACAGGTGCATCATCGAATCCTTGTCCTTGCGCGTACGCAATAGGTCGGTCATGCAACAAAGACGGATCCTTTGACGGCGGCTCACCTCGACAGCAAGCGTTTCAAATCCGACCAGGCTGTAATCCTCGATCACAGATACTAACGCCATGTTCAGGGCCGTAAAACGCGGCGAGGTTGTATTCAAGGCGTTCTCTAAATAGGATAGATCTTGCACCTCGGTGTAGAAATCGAGGTTAAAATCTGGACGCTCGTTAAGGCGGACGTTCACGGCCGCTATGTTCAAAGAGATGTGCGTACCGAGATCACCATACTGAGATAGGATGTCAATTTTGGAGAGCACGTTGATATGTGGCAACTCGAGCTGGAGCATGGTTCGAAGGGAGAGGAGGAGGACGGACACGTACTTGGCGGGGTCGGTGACGTAGTGGGCATCACACAAATGAACGGCTGCCAGCTGGCCAACGGAATCACACTCGCGTGAGGAACTGGCCTCCGACGGACAAACGTGATCACGCACCCGGAATCCGACCTTGGACAGTCTCTGGATGATACGTTTGAGAGAGGAATGGATCGTTCCCAGCTCGACCTGTCCAGGGATGTCGAACAAGATATACGCGTCCGGCCCCAATTCCGCCAACCTTGTTTCTAACCAATCGAGATTCGCCTCGAGGTATTCCATACAATACAGCATGCCGCCGTTGGGACCTAGTCCATGGGCGTCCATCACGTCTTGGAGGGTGATGAGCGATGCGATGTCGATGGCGCACGGATATGGGATGTTGTCATTGGCAGGATCCAGGTTGACGATGGATATGGGGCGTCCGAGAGCAGTAAATAGCTGATGTTTTCCATAGCAATAGGTTGATTTGCCACTTCCTGGAGCACCACAGACGATCTCACCGAATGGCATGGTCGTGGGGTGAGTCAGAGTTTAAAATGGCATGACAAACCAAGTGTTGATTGATGGTATCTGTGTCGCAGGAGCCACAAAAGTATCCAGCCTTCAACAGGAAGAGGCTGAGACACGCCTGGGAAGTTACTTCCGTACGGAGTTCGACTTTGTCAGTACTTGCGGATTGTAATCACCGGAACACCGCTGTAAAGCTAATTTTGATCACCTTCGATTGTACCATGGCGATGTCACATCACTGCGGTTTTCGTATGTAGTATGCAGAACCACTAAACCCACAACGGTCGGAGATATCCAGCCGTGGACCCCGGACCTAGCTAGGGAAGCGTTGGCAAGGTATACTTAGTAATACTAGTAGCAGCTCTCAGTACCGACCATACCTGGACTTTCCCGACCGTCATTCTTTGTTTTTGGCATTTCCATTTCCGCGTGCTCACGAAATCCACAGCAACCGCACCACCATTACACAGAGCGTTATGTAATGGTGCGTGGATTTCTCCGACAGTTCATTCCGTAGCGCGTTAGTACTTGGAAGTGCCATATATTTACAGGTCTTAGTTATGGGCATGGCCGCCGAGCCCGGGATGTGTCAGGTTCAATCCACGGGAGGTACTCCCGGACGCGAAGCTCAGGGCGAACTGTGTCCACACTACCTTTCGCTAGGAATATCTTTCTCGGAATCAAAGTCCGGTGGCCGTCATCATCATTCATTTGATTTGTATCATGATGGTTCCCAGGCGTTGATAAGAAGCCTCAGAGTAGGGCTGCGCGCGCTCAATATTTAATCTTGAATCCCCAGGTACTTTCCGGTCGTGGAGAACGTACAGCCTGACTCAGACTGCCCTTGGAGCATGGCCACGACTGCGTCTCCGTTACCCCAAATCAACTTGGGCCCTACATTGGGGGCAGCTCTTATCGGTGTCGTATTTGCAGCCGTGTAAGTACTTGTCCGTTGGTGCTCTGAGCAGCATGATTGAAGTCGAGTCGTCGTGATCTTGTAACCAGATTCCATGGAATCACTATCTTGCAGGGCGTCCTCTACGTAAGCGACTAGACCTTCCTCTTGACTGACCTCATTAATCACGTTGTGTACCATCAGTACCGCATGTATCCAAAAGACCGCATCTTTCTGAAGCTGCTGGTGAGTACTGTCGTCCAAACAAACAAAACTGTCAAATCGGAAATCCCGCTGACTCGACTCTGAGCCAGGTCGGCCTACTATTGCAAGTCTATTTGTGCCTCTTGTCCTGAGGTAACTCACTCCGATTGTGCGACAGGACCTTGGATACGCTCGATCTCGCCCTAGTCGTCCACGGCGTTTACACGTACCTCATCACCGATTTTGAAAATCCTGCGGCCCTCACCACGCTGGTATGGTAAGCCGGTCCACGATTCGTGCTGAAAAAAACTCATGGATTTTTTCGAACGCTGGTCGGCCTCACACAGGAGTATTGCGGTGAGGTGTTGCCACAAATATCGTCGCAATGTTGAATCCACATCCTGATCCTTCATTTATTTTTTTCCTGCAGACTGAACCTATCGTTGGTGGTGTTGTCGCCACCGTCGTCCATCTGTGAGTATATTTGACCGAATCTGGTCCTTGATTGGCTACAACTTGACATGCTATCGCATGGAAACAGATTTTTGGCGTTTCGAATCAGAACCTGTAAGTTCAGGCGTCCACTTTAATACAACTGTATTGTATGTTCTGACTAGTCGAAATTTTGAACCACGCTAGTGGACCACAGATGGTGGCCCCTTTCTGTTGTCATTGTATGTCGACTCCCGAGTTATCATAGCTGCTAGTACAGCGTTCGTTTACTCTTTGCACCTTAGGGAGTGACATCTATGTTCACATTTGGTAAGTGCCTTTTCCTGGCACGAGCTGTCAATCAGCTGTGGAGTAAACCTCACCCTTTGGTATTCTTCAACAGCTGACGCTATTGGTAAGACTGAGTCCTCAGAGTTATGATAATTGTATTTGATAACGCTGAACTGGCTCTCTCATCTGCAGCCGTTGTTGTAATAAGGTGCGTGTGCTGCTAAAACACTGGTACCGATCTTTTGATGCACATTGACAGCGAAACCTCGGTCTCGATCTCGACTGCATATCCGAAGCAGCATGTAGGTCTGTCTCGTGCTCACAGAATAATCACGACATTTAATTGCGGTGCTTTCTTACTCCATTACCCCCCGCAATATGTACGTATACCCCGATGCTGCAGTGGACCACATACGCGGGCGAAACCTTGACGGTCGCGATTGACCTGACCATCGCTGCCTCAATCACCTATCTCCTCCACCGCAATCGCAGTGGATTTGCACAGTACGTTCATGTCACCCTATCTTTTCACTTAGTCTCGTGATAACCGACAGCTGGCTCCAGAACGGATCGCATGATCAATAAAATCATGTTATATGTTATATCAAATGGTCTGATCACAAGGTCAGCCCAACTTTTGTTATGTCCAAATGATTAACCCGAATTATTTGACACTGCATTATCGCGTTATTCAGCACTCTCTCAGTGTCGGTGTTGATCGCTGTATGTCAAGTCCCTTGCTATGTCCGTGTGCCTCAAAATGCATGGGAAGTAATTACAATGGCAGATCAGCTGACTATGTCATCCTAGTACGCAATCTCACAAGCGGACTTGTACTTCCTGATGATCAGCTTCTCGACATCGAAAGGTACGTTTCGTCACTTGCATTTGTCGAACCAGAACCCGTACTACTCGAACCAGCATACACCAACACCCTCCTGGCCACGTAAGCGTGTCCAGCACAGCCGTTCTTCTCCGTATATGGAATCCTGACTCAGATGCACAGACTTACCTCCCGGCAGTATACCAAGGAGTCAAGCGTCTTCCAGTTCAACGGCGCGCCACAGAGCATGGATTCGCCTGGCATCGGGGGAGAAAGCAACGGTCCAGGTCCGCAGGATGTAATCATACTAGTGAGTATGGTTTCCAACGACGCGAATGATTGTGTCACTTGCAAACGATGGCCTTTGTGCGAGCGAGAATGCTGACTACTCGACTGGGCAGAGACCTTATCAAAAGGCGCCCCCTGCTGACAAAATTTCTGATTCCACCTGGCTTGGGTGCGTGTGGCCATTTGGGTTAGCATTCAGGACGAGGCTCACAGTTACTCTCTCACTGATTAACTACAGGCCTGAAGTTTTCTAGTTCGTGGACATCACTGTAGTATCCTCAACCATAAACCATATGCGCGTAAATGGTCTCGAAATGCTGCAAAGTCATAGATGCTTTGTACTTGATTATGGTCCGAGGACGATAGTCAATTGAACATATCCTGTGGTGCGAGTGTATTTTTATACTATGGTGGGCAGACCGAATGCGAGTCTATCAAGCAGTGCACATGGTGGTATTGCACGTGGGTAGATGAGTGGCAGTGATGTTGGTGGTGAATGAGCATCATCACCATGCTAACGCTGGGAGCGCTTCAAGAAGCACCACGTGAGGGAGATTCTTGTCGATGCTATAGAAACCTGTGATCAAGGGATGGTATACCGCCTTTCGGTTCCTGGTAGCCAAGTCCTGCTGAAACTCATGCGTGGATGTTCTCGTGAGTTCAGAGTCGAACTAGTTCGTTCATCGGAGAAGAAGGTTTACAGGAATCGCAAGTATTTGCGTTGAGAGAATCTCAGGCAAATTTGAGCTCGAGAGAAAGCTCAACACTCTGGCGTGCGTATTCAGCGAGACAACTCGACGTTGGTTTGCCCTTGAGATCAGCTCGCGTGACAAACTTGTTCGTCAAGATGCTGGGGGGACGACCCAACCTCAAGTCACCAGAAATGGATTTAGTAAATGTCTCGTGTTGTCAAGAGACACTAGCCATTCATGGGATAGTACCCGGTTCAACTGGTGAAAGGTCTTTCAAGAGATGCAGCCAAAATCGATTCACCGCGGTCTTCCACCTAAAATGACGTAATTAGTGTACTGTTTTAGTGGTGACAGGGGTTAGTACGCGGAGTGTGAAATGTTGGACAATTCGAGGTCCGCTGGTATGCCCATTTACCTTGGTCCACACTTCAATTTCCTCCACTACGTTCATTTTCCCCTCCTTGTCAGACAGCCTCCTATATCACAAACGTCCGTGTTGGCTGAAGAAAACGATGGCCCCGCTCAAGACTAACAGACAGAGAAAACCCTATGCTGTAACGGTCTTCTTTTTCAGGTGCACCTGGCCAGCACGTTCACGCCGTATTTCATAGCGTCCTCGAGGCTCCGATGGTGCTTGGCTTCATGACCGTGCACCTTTTTCCTCTGCAAAAGGAAACAACGCGATTGCCCCAGTAACAGTTTCCACTAATGCGCTACTCACAAAGCTCGTCGTATCCAATCTTCATTATGAGATCACGCCTAAGGACTTGGTGGTAAGCCGCCCGACTGTCTACTCTTTTTCCGTTACTGAGCTGTTCGAAAGTCCATCTTTGGGCAGATAGGCACGCTCGTTCGTGAGCCACTGATCAGGGTACGATGATTCCGAATTCGAATACACAGTCACGTCGCCCCGTCTGGTCACTTCTATCGTGGTCCTGGTGCTGTGGTTAAAGTTGGGGTTTCGATGACCGCTTTCGCTTCTGGCTCTTCAGTGGGAATGAACACCGAGCTAAACCTGAAAAATCACCTTTTGCTTTTAAAGTACGATCGCAGCGGTCGCTCCTCGGGTGTTGCCATCATCACGTACGAAAAATCTGCGGAGGCGACCCGTGCTAAGAAAGAATTTGAGGGTAAACTCGCAAAAGGTTTGTGCACCTCATTGTGTTGAGAGCAAGAGCTTGGTGTGGCTTTTGGTTGTGCGTGCGAGGTGCTGAGTCTGATTTTCAGGACAACCGATGGAAATCGCCTTCGACACTGCTCCACCTCGACGTGTGCGGTCTGCAAGTATGCCCGGCGTTTCGACTGCTTCGTTGTTGAACAGAATTGAACGGCCTTCCCTTGCCGAGCGCTTAGGAAGTGGCGAAGACTCGAAACAGCCAACAACGTATGTACCACCGTTTTCTGGTGATCGTAACCTGGTGATCGTAACGCATGGTCACATTGCTCTCACATAGCCCTGGTCCCATTCGCCCGAGAGCACCTCGGTCGTTAAGAGGTGGTGTGGCACCAAGGCCAAGGGTTGGTCGACCGACCCGCCCAAAGGCGAAAACGGCAGAGGAACTGGACAGAGAGTTGGATGTTTTCATGGCCGATGATGGGAAGGATGCGGTGGTTGATTCGGAGTCCAAGGTCCTGGAGCCCGTCGCGGTGGCGCAGGATGTGGAAATGGCGTGAAGGGTTGTGCTTTCGGAGACTATGGAGATATGATATGTTTATGTAGTTTATGGTATGCTTGAGGCGTGTGATGGATGGTCTTGGTGTAGTTCGTTGGATGCAGATCATTTTGATGCCGTGCTTACAGCCAATTTGATGCTGGTAACAGAATTTTTTGACTCAGATGTCGCTTGCTCGACTCCGTTTCTGATCTTGCGCTTTGGACCGAACCTCGAGCGCTAGATGCACCGGTGCTTGAGCATCGTCGAGGTGCAACGGGCCATCTTCCGTGAGGTCTGCCACCAACCCAGGGGCTCGACCACACTAGCTAGACTTGCACGCACATGTTGCGCCTTCAGCGGTGCTGCGCTCGATGTACTGTGGGCGACGTTGGAGTCGTTCGTGTACCTCGTCCAATCTCTTCCTCGGGACCTATGGAAGATCGAACCCGATAGAAGAATGGTATGTCCCCATGTACTCACTAGCCACTCCTCGGGCTGATCCGGACAGACATTCCAACGACCCATGTCACTAAGGGACTGGGAAATCTTCTTCAAATATTCCTCCCGAATACGCTTCTTGTCTCAATCGATTGGACCAGAAATTCTGACCCAATGCTCAAATCTGGGTGACGACGTCATCTTTGCGCTTTCCACTCCCCCGACCTATGGTCCTCTTATTCCATACTTGAAGACGCTTCACTGGGACAGACCAAACAAAAAGTATGCATCGCTCCTGCGTTTGCTACTAACGCCTTCTCTTGTCGTTCTTTCGCTGCCTTATTGTGCACTACGCTCTCCCGAGGTATCAGTCTTGACCTCCATCGGCACCGTATGTCCTTCGTTGAAAACTCTCAGTATTACCTCGCATAGACCGTTCGCCAATATTCTTGATGCCAAAGGGGAGAAGATCCTGTCCGAGGCGCTCTTGTACCTGCACTCATTGGAATCGCTCGTATGTCCTGCGCTTGATGAAGCCGCGATCATCCACCTCTCCCACCTCCCCCTTTTGACCGAACTCTCACTGGAGCTCCAGCTCGATTTCCAGCTGGAGAAAGTAAAACCCTGTGTAGCACCACCCGCGTTCGCGTCCCTCCAGTCTTTGAAGTTGCATGCCAGCGCGCTCTCGACTCTGACGTCCCTCTTGGAACCCATGCGTTTCAAGCCGAGCAGTGTGTCGTTTGTCGTGGCGAGCACACCTACCTCGGACGCGTTACGTCTGTTTTTCCTCACTCTGGTCAGTACATGCAACTCAGAGCAGCTATCGCGGGTCTCGT
>QFEI01000137.1:0-12891 GCA_003316145.1 Neoboletus magnificus | reverse complement strand
TTTTCACAGAGAGTTCTGGGTATGCTTAAATACATCGCTTTAGACGCCGAGTGTGGTCGCTTTGAGTCATGCGCAGTGTGGTATGGGAAACGAACAGCCTACTTCGTTGTTATCCGTGTATGATCAACGGAGGTGCTGGAAAGTGACGACTACGTACGTGGCTCGTCACTGCCTTGCTTCATTACAGTAACAGGCAGGCAAAGAGAAATGCTGCGACCACCGTGCATCAAGCAATGTCGGGAATGACGATCCCGTTGATAAGACCAAGAGAGGACGGGCCTTGGCTGACTGCAGCACATTCCGACCTTGCCCGAATCTTTTTTTCCCTTGCGAGCTGGTTCTAAAAACGCGTTCCGTTGAACGTAATTGGCATATCTCAGCCGGGTCCGTTCAAGAACGTGTCTGACTGGGATCACTGTTCTTTTGGTTGTGTCCGTGGAGGGATAACCGTGGCTCTGCGCCTGCAGATACACAATAGCGTCACATGGAAGTCGGTTTGTTGGACTTACCCGCCAAGCGCATCACCACCTGGTCCATCGACCAAT
Source organism: Neoboletus magnificus (assembly GCA_003316145.1). Lineage (NCBI taxonomy): Eukaryota > Fungi > Basidiomycota > Agaricomycetes > Boletales > Boletaceae > Neoboletus > Neoboletus magnificus. Next base: position 12,346 of record QFEI01000137.1, on the reverse strand, counting down.
CAGAAGCGGATTTGTGTTGCACCACCTGCGCCACCGAATTTCCCAGTTGATACAGTAGTTATGACCAGAGCCGAGTCTTGTTTCACTCGAACATAAATCAAGGGGTTGACTCCGCTGTCCGTTTGACGCTCGCAATTCATCCGAGACGCATCCTTGCAGCAAGCTTCCACCGCCATCTCAGACTACCCACTCCCGAACATGTCTACCGAGCTTGCGTACACGCCTCTCGACGAAATACCCCAGGTGCGTTCTCCCGTCTGACACCCTGCAGAACCGTTTCCTGGAACCACTCCTCCCGTCCTAGATCCACGCCGACCTGCGCAAGAGTTTCAGAGCTGGGAAACTCAAGTCCATCGAGTTTCGCAAGACCCAACTGCTCCAACTTGCCTATCTCATCAAGGATAACTATGACCGTTTCAAAGCAGCGTTTGCAGAAGACCTCGGTCGTCCATCTCTAGAAACGGCCTTGTGCGTTTCCTTGTGTGTCATTCCCTCGATGACGGATTCATTGACGGGTTCCGTTGTTTGACTCACGCAGCCTCGAACTCGACTCGACCATCAGCGACTGCAAAATTGCCTATGACCGTGTCGACAAGTGGGCTCGCACAGAAAGGGCAACCTTTAACGTCAACTTTGCGGCTTTCCGCCCTGTGATTCGCAAGGAGGCCAAGGGCGTCATTCTTTCCATCAGTCCATTCAACTATCCAGTTTGGTTGGCACTCGGTCCTATGGTATGACGAATTTTATCGTGTTTCCTCTTTACGGTGTTCATGCGCACTAGGTCGGCGCCATCGCGGCAGGCAATTGTTTCGTGCTCAAGCCGTCTGAGCTGTCACTGGCTACCAGTGGTCTCATTGCTGAACTTATTCCCAAGTATATGGATTCTGACGTCGTGCGCGTCGTCATGGGAGGTGTCCCTGAGACAACCAAGGTAATACTTTTACCCGGAACGACAGAGAAAGTGATTGGCTGATGTAGAGGCCGGTAGCTTCTAGAACTCACTTGGGATCATAGTGCGTATATTTAGCGTGTCTCGGTCTGGGAATCCTGACTGACGTACGCATGTGATAATAGTTTTGTACACTGGCAATGGACGGGTTGCGAGGATTGTGTGTGCTGCGGCTGCCAAGACGCTATCACCCGTCAGTCTCGAGGTAGGTCGGGGTGTATGCGCGTCCCAGAGTGATTCGTGACTGTCTTTTAGCTCGGCGGCAAGTCCCCCGTCGTCATCGACCCCAAATGTGACCTCAAGACTGCGGCGAAACGTATCATGTGGGGCAAGTGCGTGAACGCGGGGCAGACCTGTGTCGCGCCAGACTATATTCTCGTTCCGGAAGACGCTCAGGATACGGTCATACAAGCGCTGAAAGAGGCGTTCGTATCTCTGTGGCATATCCTGCAGTTTCCGTCCCTGATGACCTTTCATCTCCTATAGGCATGACGAGTTCTACCCAAGTGGCGCCGTCGGGTCGTCCGACCTTAGTCATATCATCAGCAACCTCCACTTTAATCGCATCGAAGGTCTGCTCGAGAAGACATCCGGAACGATTGTGTTTGGTGGTCAAACAGACGAGTCCAAGTTATTTATTGCGCCTACCGTCGTCAAAGGGGTGAAGGGCGATGACTCGTTGATGAGCGAGTAGGTTGATACCGTCCGGAAGGCGATCAAGAACTAACTCCGTGGTACAGAGAGTTGTTTGGTCCCGTCCTTCCTGTAATACCCGTCAAAGACGTCGACGAGGCTATCGAATTCATCAACAGCAGGTACGCTTTGTTCGATTGTATATTGACGTCGTCATAATCATTTGTGCAGAGACCACCCACTGACGCTCTACGTCTTTTCGCAAGATGCGAGCTTCAAGAACAAAGGCAAGTGGGCCGGCTCGCTTGACGTGTTGCATGTTTTACCCCGGATACTGTAGTTTTTGACAACACGCAGAGTGGCTCGGCCATTGCCAATGATACCCTCGTCCATTGTGCAAGTGGGTGGCTGTTTCCTTGGTATCCATACTTGATACGATCGAATCCCCTTCATAGCTGATGGTCTCCCATTCGGTGGCATCGGACCCAGCGGAAGTGAGTATTCCTCTTTGACTGCCACCTGACGCGACTCGAGCGGGGTTTTTGACCTCCAGGTGGTTATCACACGCGCAAGTTTACTTTTGATCTGTTCACTCACCAGAGAGCATCGCTCGACGCCCCTTCCTGGTAAGCGTAACACGCATATACACTTTTTTCTTTCTAGACTGACGCGCTCGGAAATTCAGGATTGATAAGATCCTGGGGAGCAGGTTTCCCCCTTACAACGTAGGCTCTTGCTGTGATCAAGAAACATGGATTGTGCTCAACGTTTTCTCCCAATCAGGCGAAGAAGGAAACCTGGCTCAAGAATGTGCTCGGCGTACGGCTGCCGCCGCGCCCTTCGCTTCCTGGCTCTGGGGGTAAGCAAATTATATTTCGTTTTCGTGTGGCCCGGATGCAAGCTTATTGATTAAAGTCCCATGCAAACAGGCAACGACAGCGCGTAGCGGTGGGGTACGAAAGTGGGTGCTCCTGGTTGGTGCGTTGGCCATTCTCGTTGCGTTGAGGCAGAGGGGACAAGGACTGTTCCAATGGTTGGGAGGGTTTGTGGCCGCCTAGGTTGAGCGATGTGTTGCCCTTTTATTCAAGGATAGGGTGCATCGCATTCGTGCTCATTTCATACGTACCGGACGATTTACATATCGTAAACGTGATTGCTTTATATTGTTTAGCTGTCTTTGCAATGAGATGTGGATTAACGTACGTTGTCAGTTGTAATGCGATGTGCTTCTACAAATGTCCCCTGGTATCCCCTCCCGATAACCAACCGAAAAATAATAGATAATTTCATTAATCTAAGTCCGCCTCCAAGTCGTCGCCCTGTCCTCTTCCGATTCTGACGTGTGTGCATGCGACCCACGCGAAGACGTTCTCCTGTGCGATCGCGCCGCGTCCGTTGTCGTCATCGTCGTCAAAGGCGGATGATGCGCATGCCACGCCAACGACTTGCGCTGTCTCCGCGTCTGCACGACCTCGGGCGCGAGCACACGCAGCGCATCGATGTCTCCTGCGGATAGCCTGACTAGTGGGGACGTCGAGAGAAGGAGGAGCTCTGCGGGGGTGTATATTCCCCGAATGGGTGGGGATGCAGGCGCCGGTACTGTATGGTACGGTGACGTCAGCGTTTGCATGCGTGGGCGACAATTCTGTTGGGGGATACGTACGTGTGAGGTGTGTGGGCGAGGGGGAGGGGCTGGGTGAGCTCAAAGGGGAGGGCGAGGGTGTTCTGGACGAGCTGGAGGTGTATGGCCCGGGGCTGCGTCTATGAATAGGGACGTAGAGCGCCGGGGACACGTCGTTGCGAGAAGTGTAGGGGATGGGAGAGGACATGATCGCTGCCGGTTGTGGGTCATGATTGGGGTCGAGTCAGCGGGTTTATATACACGCTGCAGGACAGACGTTCCACATGACGTGGCTTGCAGTTTGCACTGGAACCATCAGCTTAGAGCCACTTCGGGAATGTTCAGCATGTGGCCGGGAATGTTCGATATCGTTCGCGGACATGGCTGTATCAGCCGAGCTGAGAAGATTCTCTCGTGAGCGGTGATGCAATTCGTGGCGATACGAACGTGCTAATTAGTCCAGGTACATATGATACGTATACGCAAGCTGAGTAACATGGCCCCGCCTTCAAGCGTCAATAAAGCCCTTGACGTTCTCCAACCATCTCACGTACTCCTGAACAATAATCAGTCGCCATCCCATCAAAGCACGTCATCCATACACACCTTTTGTTCCTTGTGTTCCGAGTATTCCGGAATAAACGTCGCAAGCGTCTCGTTCACACCCCGCTCGTTCAACCACTTTTCAAACTCTTCTTGGACCGCCACATCCAGCGTGTCAAACTGAGGGCCAATGTACAGTCCACGACGTTTCCAGTCTGCCTCTGCAGTCAGCTCAGTACCGAGCTTGGCATCAGGGTAGAACGAGATGTTGTCCACAAGGAAAGCGCCTTCTTGACACATCGTGTCAATGTTGAGCGATCCCTTGCTATCGTTCTGTCCCAAACGACGTCAGTATTGATGACATCCGAAAAAAAGACGGAACCGACCGACCTTGGTGACCGAAAACGACACGCGGACAGGATAGGATTGATTATGATCCTCTTCCTCACTCTCCTCGCTATTTTGGTCAAACTCGGACTCCTCTTCCGCATTTTGAATGTCCGCGATCGAGAACATGACACGGATGCTAAAACGTTCCATGAAGCCCCGCATTCCACTAAACAGCATAATGTATTACCCACTTTTCATTCCCAAATTTGCGTGTGAGCGTGACCTCGTCGTTGCCCTCGACGTCCTCGATCTACAACACGAACACGCCCGTCAACAAACATCGGTAAAGAGCGGGCGTAAAAAAAAAAGGGGGGGAGACAGACCGTCCACACGCCCTGCTCCTTGAACAACGTCAAGAACGCGGGTTCCTCTGTCGAAGCACTCTCTTTCTCGTACTTGAGCTCCTCGGCCAACTTTTGTGAAAAGACGACGTCCGCTGTCGGTGATGGTGAGTGCGTTTCTCCCGAGGTGAGCATCACAAAGACGTACAAGCACCCTCTGAGAAACGACAAGACGTCATGGAAAACGCTCTCGTCGCCGACAACGCTATGCGGGGTGCAGCTTGAGCGGACAGACGGAGCGTCCGTCCACCGTGCAGTGCCGGACGCGCAACGACCCGAGAAGACACAGAAGTGAGCTGGCGAAGAGCACGGAAGGCCGACATCGTGGATGTGTGTTTTCGTTGGTCGTACAGAAGGGACGAAGAGAGGTCGAGGCTGGGTGTACTTCCGCAAAAAGGCGTTGTTAGATTTAGCCAAAATTTAAGCGACGTGTTTGGCAAGAGCTTGTGAAACAAACAACCCGTCGCTCTATTTGGAAGGTCCCGTTAGAACGCAGTGCAGGACACGTAAGAACCCTTCCAATACGACCGACAATGACCTTGAATTCGGATGAGCGGGCTAGGACAATTAATAATGGTGGCTCAAAACATCGACATCTTGATCATCATTCAATCCACATGCGATACGTCCAAAACCAGAACACCGTCATACCCGAAAAAAATGTCAACACATCCGAATCAAGCTGCTTCTGCTACGGCACGGACCTACATACAGATAGTTACGGCTACTCAACATCGACACACAAAGCATAATAGCAATCACAAAGAACGAAGAGCATAATGTTGGACAATGGAGAACCCATCGTTATCCGTCACAGGAGGGAAGCATGGAAGGAGGGTAAAAGGAAGGCATAGATGTACAGATGAAAAGAAGGTCTAACTTTAGCTCGACTTGCAATTGAAAATTAGTCTGCGTCCCCACACCGTACAGCTGTTTGACCGATAAGACGATCCCAAAGGATTGCATCACACTTTCCATCTTCGCTGAGACCAGATTAAAGGTCAAACAAAGGTCGGATGAGTCAGAGATTCCATAATCTCGTAGAGGAGGCAGAATAAAGTCAATTCAAATCGAGCAATAAAAAAAGAGCAGTCGGACAATATCGGGGAAACATAGATGACACAAGCAAGAACATCAAAGCATGGGACGGACAAGACTGACGAGGGAGGGTGAAAGATGGTGTTGCTGGCATGCACAGCAAACCATCAGTCGTCATGCTCAGGAGGGCTGTTCGCCCCGGGGTCGGAAGTGTGGTCGCTCCCTCCGGCCGTTCCGCCGGAGGTCGGGCTCTCTTGTGGAGTCACGGGTACCTTCTGCTTCTTGGGCTTTGCTTCGCCCTTGCCTCCACGAGACCGCTTTTTTCCAGTTGCAGCAGTACCATTGGTCTGTCCTTCAGTTTCTGCGGATTGACCAACACTCCTCGACGCCTCCGCGGGATCGATGGTGGTTGCCGCGGTCCCATTTGCGGGTGGTGGAAATACGCCTGGAGCGATTGAAGCATAGTGGGGAAAAAAACCTGGTGGTGCCAATGGATAATACGGCACTATAGGAGGATGGTTCGTGCCGTTAGTTCCACCTTCCGGAGACTGACCCTCGTGCCCAGGTGCAATGAAACCAGGCGGCGGAGGATAAAAATAGGGATAAAACCCTTCCGGAGCAGGCGGATAGTGCGGTATCGCTTGAATGGGCGGGTGTGTCTGGCTAACAGCAGGGGTCTGCGGAGCTCCGTTTGTGGCTTGCCACTCAGCCTCGCCGTTCGCGGCTGGCGACGCCTAGATAAGCGTGCGTTGCTGACAAAGGATCAGCTGTGCGTACCGACAAAAGTCGTCTCTGTGTTGGTGTTGGAAGTCTTGTTCTTGCGCTTGTAAGGACCACGTTTGATGCCTTTCTGGCGCTCTTTGCGTACGCCATCGACACAACTGTCTTGAATACCGAACTTGATACAGCGCTCACACGGACGGGTCTCGTCACAGCGCTTACATGCGCTGGCACAATTGGTACACTGCAAGGAAGGTTAAAACTGTCAAAAACGCGCGAAGTACATGTTTGGAACCGGCGACTGACCGCCATCTTGACCTGCTTACGCTTAGGACGTTGTCCATTGACAGTAGCTGGCGTAGATTGTGGATACTGTGGAAAACCTATTTTTTCTGGCGTAAGGAGTGTTCATGACGGGCAAAAATATTGCACACCTTGGCCAGGGGGAGGAGGTGGGTAGGGGTACATCATTCCAGGAGCCGCTGGAAAAGGAATCATATACTGTGGTCCTGGAGGCACACCGTTGGCGTTTTCACCGTGGCTTGAGTCGGGGGGTTGGGCGTAATAAATTGGGTATCCAGGAGGATAGGCACCAAGGGGCTGAGCATACGGTGGTATGGCGGGGGGGTAAGGGTGTTCTTGAGTGACTGGACCAGTGTTCTTGGCGTGATCATTGGCCATTGCGGTTGGCAACAAGAAAAGTGACCGGGGCTGCACACAGATTATCTTCTATTTGCGTAAGCAGATAGGCGCGGGACTGCGGGAAGAAAAACATGTTGGAAAGGACGTCAGCACCGGGGAAGAAGAACACCGCGACGAGACGGTCAGAGGAGGGTGGTTATGGTACGCGGACGCGAGGGTATGTAGGAGAGGAGACTCACTCCGCTCGAAATTGCTTGTTTTCCGATCCGTCGCCGCTCAGAACTTACTAGTTTCCGCCCCCCGGCTTGTGTCTGAGGAAATCTCCTCTTGTATTCGGCGGTCTAGGAATAAGACTGTAATTTGTTTTGAAAATCCAGCGGTAGTAACAGTCAGGGTTCGCGTGCACGGGAGTAAGGCTGCAGTGGTAACAGTGCAAGTGAGAGAAGCTGCACGTGCGAATTAAACCTTTTGGGGATGGACCGTGCGTCAACCCGCCCCTCTGGTCATTGGGAGCGACGACGACGACACCATATACCCATGCTGAGCGCGTCAATTACCACTGAAATATGTGCCATAATTATCGTCGCTGACGGCTCGCCAGCTTCTTGCCCTGCCACATGATTTCCCTTTCTCCGCCCCAACCACGACCAGCTCCGCTCGAACGCGGGCCCGTCAAAACATCTCTGTCCGTCTTCCACCTCCATCCATGCAATGTCGATCCCCTGTCTAGACGATCGCGGCTCTATCCCGAATTTCTCACCCAAGGATAGCACGTTTGCACGGTCTCCTGTTGGCGAGTCAAAATACCCATGAGCTGTACGTTGTTTGAGAACCCGTCCCTACACGCCGTATTCGTTTTTACTACTGGATCTTTGTCACACAGTCCGCCCTAATTCCCCCGTGGTCCCCGATCTACCCACTCTCCTTCGGGAATTTCGCGGGACCGCCGGTAACTGGTCTCAATTTTCCATGTGGGTCATTATCTCGTCTGGGCCTCGCTGATAGGAAAAGGTACATTGCTAGCTTGCGGTCTCAAACGTTTCGCGCCACCTGCATGTATACACTCTCTTCAGTTTACCCACCGACACCCAATTTTTGTTCGTCATCGCCGAAAGTAGGATCAAAAAGCTGTGAAAAGAATACGATATGTGAGGTTGCGCTGTTCTTAAGCACCCGTGACACATCAAAAGGTAGGCTTCTTCCATGTTTCACGGTCATCTTCTTACGAGTCAGGCTTCTATGTAAGTCCATTGGGGGCTTCGATCTTACTACATGATTTAACGGGTACTGAATATTTTTTGTGGCGATGCCCGCTTGCCCCAGGAGAACCAAGCCATACAATTGCGGCTAGCGTAATAAGCGTGCACTTTGCAGCGATGATATGATCGGGTCGTCACTGGCCCAGCTCGCACGGAAACGAGAGTATGGGATCCACTTTCAATGGAGCGATCGACGAAATTGGTGAGTAGGGTGTCGCCTGTATACACTCATCACATTCTGGGTCCACAAAGTTAAGTTTCAGCTTTCTTTGCGTCCGACACGAGCCATGCCACAAACATAATTGGCAGCCCTTCTGGGTCCACTAGGCCGGGGATATAGATGGGTGACCCTGGTACTCTCACGGGATTCACATTAATGTGCAAGGGGGGAGTTTGACCGGAACAGTAACTAAGACCCATTCCAGTTTAGTTGTGTCCTTGCGCCTGCATGGTGATCGGCGGCAGTTGAACATCAATTTCCTGCGCTGCTCTGCGAAGCAACTGTTCCTGTGTGCGGCTGCAACCACCATGAGAACCACGACCGGGCTGGTGCAATGTCCATCTGAGTATCGTCGGTTCTCTGATCAACGTGTGTACTTGAAAACTTGAGGTTCAGGGTCAGCTTTGTCTTGAAAACTAGACTCAGATGGCCTCTCCGTCCTAGGCTTACCTTTACGCTATCGTCTGTTGAGCCTAACGCCACAAGAAACGCGGGGCGTGGAATACTTTTGGCCGCTGAGGGTGCGCGTGCGAAACACTTCCGAGTCCTTCAACGTGCGCTTTTTGACATTTGTACCGCTCCAAATAACTGAAGTTGCGCGGTTTTATGTAGATGATAGCATTGGTGTGAACTAGTGTTGATGTATTGGTATCCATTTAAATTCCCGAGTCGGAGTGTGTGTACTTGACCCGGTAAGGGACGATGTGCGTGAGATGATGAACGAAAAAACGTAGATATAAGGGGAAAATAGGGCCATGGTGATGTGAGTGTGATCAGGGATGTGATCCTGTCCCTCCCTCAAACGGGGAGGAACTCTGTGAGGCTGTGATTTCCCTGGGTGTATCTAAGACGTTCGGGACGAATAGATTGCGCAACGCATCATGGTGTAGAATATGATGTGTTTACTGATTTGCCAAGGGAGGACCACATTTGCAGTCATTATTTTCTTCTCTTCCATAGCAATGGCCATCAGCAGTTTGTGCGGCATCATATAGGGCTGCTGGCTTCCTGCCTTGTGTTGCACGTTCGTGAGACTCTGAGAGGACACCCAGTGCTGGAGCCTGCAGGTAAGATTACAATCATCATCATCTAATGAAATGTAGGGTTAGAGTGGCATTTGAGTACTGTAATATGTATTTGCATGATTCAGGGCTTCGGGCACTCGCATCCCAACCTTTCTGGCTAGTCGGGTCGTCAAAGTACATGTATGCTTACCAAGTACCTCGTTTAATCACCGCTGTACCTACTATCGGTAACTTATGTGCGTCGAATCATGATCATGCGGCCGATCTGGCTGCCAGTGGTCGTCCTCGGCCGGGTCGGAACTCGAGATTGGTGTCCTGCGGCCATCGTGAGTAAATCAATTATTCATCGGTATCCGGTGAGTCAGTGACGCCGAAAAAGCGCTCGAGTCCGACTTGGGGTATCGGCGGTATGTTCGTGATCGTTGTCGAGTGACGATTATCAGTCCGTACTACGTCTGGCTAGCGCCTTGGATTTTTCTCTCGCTCGACACTCTACCCGCCTCGAGACCGAAATTTGCGCGCATATGTATTCCCATTACTTCCGTCTGGCTATATCCCTCTATTTTTTTGGGAGACGGTCTTCTGCTGGTCATTGAATTGTTACTTTTTTTTTTTGGCCATTCCTAGGAGCTTTTGTACACCTAGGCCACCGGTCAGACCTTCACAGGACTGTCTATACTGCACTGGTCATTAGTCAGTGCTCGGTAACTCACTCGAGATCCGTTCGACATTTGTCATCTCACTCACCGCTGCAATCAAGGTACATGAACATTGCAGCTTATCTTTGACATAGTTTGTAGTGCCTGTGCCATGGACAGTCAGCGACTCTGTCCTCACTAAGCACGACGTGACATTACAACAAGGTTCCCAGCCTTTCGGTAGGCGCATGTTCAGTTTTACCGCACAGATATAAAAAGACAACGGAATTGTTATTCTAACGAATTCCATCATACACATCAACCTCCCTCGACACACATGCCCTCGATAACGAACAGGCCAGCCCCTGGTATTTCTTACTTTACCCCCGCACAAGTGCTCGCAGCTGGCACCGCGTATGACCCACAACCGGATGGCAAGCCGATACCGAAGCTGTTCCAGCCCATCAAGATAAGAGGGACCACGTTCCACAACCGTATCTTCGTAAGTGCTTTCGTCCAGTTTTGCATCGCTAAGCAACAAATTGAAACCGACTGTAGCTCTCTCCACTTTGTCAATATTCAGCCGAAGACGGTCACCTCACCCCTTGGCATCTAGCTCATCGTTAGTACGCCCGTCACTTTAGGATGTTGGGTATCTTGACACGTCCCCAGTTGGTGGAATTTTTACCCGGGGGCCCGGGCTATCCATCATCGAGGCGACGGCCGTTGCTCCCGAAGGACGGATCACACCAGAAGACGCTGGCTTGTGGAAAGATAGTCAGACGGAGTCGCTTCGCAAGATTGTCGAATTCGCCCATTCTCAAAACCAGAAAGTCGGAATTCAACTTGCGCATGCAGGTCGCAAAGCGTCCACGGTCGCTCCGTGGCTACATCCAGGGTTGGCTGCCACCGAGAAAATCGGGGGATGGGCTGATAATGTGTGGGGACCTTCGACTGTACCGTTCCACGAAAACTTCCCGGTACCGAAGGAACTTTCCAAAGCCCAGATCAAGGAGGTTGTGGTTGCGTTCGCCGATGCCGCAAAACGTGCGCTGAAGGCTGGTGTCGACGTGATCGAGATTCACAATGCCCACGGATACTTGTTGTTTTCATTCTTGAGTCCTCAATCTAACAAGCGTATGGATGAGTATGGTGGTAGCTTCGAAAATCGCATTCGCTTAACTCTGGAAGTGGTTGATACCATCCGTGATATCATCCCTGATGGCATGCCTTTGTTTCTCAGGTACGTGCTCTGTGGCTAGTCCACTGATTGTTAAACTCACGACATCAGAGTCTCTGCAACTGAGTGGTTGGAGGAGGCTCTACCGAATGAACCCTCCTGGCGAGTTGAAGACACTGTGAGGCTTGCAGGTATACTCGCAGAACATGGCGTCGATTTCCTGGATGTCTCCAGCGGCGGGAACCACCCTAAAGCCATTATCAAAGGTGGTCCAGCCTACCAAGCACCATTCGCACATGCTGTGAAGCAAGCCGTTGGCGACAAGCTTGTAGTGGGATCTGTCGGGTCAATTGCAAATGGAGTGGTTGCCCAGGAAGTATTAGACAAAGAGCAAGCCGACGTCATCCTCGTAGGACGATTCTTCCAGAAGAATCCAGCCGCCGTGTGGTCGTAAGTCAATCTGGGCTTCTTGGCTTGTTCCCATTTGACAATGGCCATGTTTTCCTAGGTTTGCCTCTGACTTGGGAGTGGCGATAAAGCTTGCACACCAGATAGAATGGGGTTTTGGGGGTCGTGGTAGAACTGCAAAGAAATTGGATTGGTAGTGTACCCGAAATTGGAAGACGTAAATCAAATTGTAGGCGGGATTGTAGATGTATAAGACGAGTAGAATGGTACCCAAGCCGCGTTGTCTGGGCCAACGGGTTCGACTTGAATATTTAAATACTCGGGGTATGAGCCATTCACTTGAATTCTCACGGTAATTCAGTGAGGTTAATTTCGGATTGACGCCGACCCGGCAGTGGGACCGAGGGTAAGTTGTTGGATTCCATTCATCTATTTGTGGAGGTTATAACAGTTGAATTTGGGCTTCTGCCTAGCCTTTGCGTTGCCTTACCTCCTCATCCTTAGCTATGGGACTCCACACCGAAAAATGTGCCTGCACGAGGCTTATGTGGACCACTGTAATGCAACAAGGAACAGGACAAATACCAGCGACCCGTCGATGCTAGCGTTTCACCTGCTGTGGTTTATACTGCCTGTCCACACGGGTTGAGTTAGTGAGTCGCATTCCGACTTGCATACACTGAGTCTCACCCGTTTCTCCCCATCCAGTGATCCATTCTATACGACCCTTGGAAATGCG
>QFEI01000129.1:7075-71295 GCA_003316145.1 Neoboletus magnificus | reverse complement strand
TTCCAGAGTCCTCGAACCGGGCCGAATAACCTGAACCACCAGAATATAAAATGTCAATCTCTTCGGCCGAACTTGAACTGGGTTATAATATCGTGCTGCAAGATTGGGCATCTCGAAAGCCACACAGAATAGCCGGTATTATCGACAGCCATGGAACTGCAAGCTTTCTCCGAGGAAACCAGATGTGGTGTCGAGCGACTCCGTGCACACGGCATTCTTTGCCAGCGAACAGACTTGCAAGTGTTCTGTAGTTCCAGACTCCTTTGGATGCATCGAACTCACCGAGCACCCAATCTACAGGTCAGGCATCGAGAGAGAGAAACTGGCTGCTGTGCTAGTTCTGTTGTACGAGAAAGGAGGCGAACTCCGAGTCCTCCTCACCACACGCTCCAAGCTACTTCGTGCGCATCCCGGACAGACAGCTTTACCGGGTGGGAAAGCAGACGAGACTGACGCCGATCTCGTCTATACAGCTGTAAGGATTTCCTTCCTCCCAAGTTCCCTGCTGTCATTCCTTTCTCGTCTAGCCAAGTATTGCTTGACGCTCGTTTTTGCTTTGGACAGTTTAGAGAAGCTCAGGAGGAGGTCGGACTTCCTCTAGGCTCCCCTGACATCCATACTCTCTGTACCCTCCAGCCGTTTCTTTCTCACTCCCAACTCATCGTCACGCCGGTCGTCGCACTCCTTACGAATCCTGCCATCCTATGTACGCTGAAGCCCTGCGTCGGAGAGGTGGATCATATCTTCAACCACCCACTCGAGGCTATTCTCGACCCGTCGCTCTCCGAGAAGGAGCCCTTGGTGCCAAGTGGTAGCGAACACTGGCCGTATCCAGAGGAGTTTCACGTGAGTACCACCGTTCTCTAGTTTGCGGGGACGAGGTTGCATCTCTCTTCCCTCCCTTTTTCCTTTCCTCGTGACGACAGAACGTAAACGACCAGATAATCAAGATCGACGAGATAGAGAGTGTGCTGTATCGCTACCATCGTCTCCGTTCTTGCGCTTCTCCCGTCAAGGGCTTAACAGCCGATATCCTTGTGAGAATAACAGTCGAGAAAAACATGAGAAAAGTGACCATGAGCACTGACGCTCTCTTCATAGATTTGTGTGGCGGGTATAGTCTATGATAAGACGACGACGTATGAACGTCATCCTCCGGGGAGGGGAGTCTCGTATTTACTCGACCTTCGAATGAAGCAGTACCGAACTCTCGAAGGGCCTAGGGCTAATGGTGTATCAGTCGCATAATGGAATAGAGAGCAAATTGCATATGTCACTCTGTTCCAAAAGTCCAAGAGCTCGAATCCCGTTCACACCCTTTGAATACGGCTATGCAACAACCGAGGATGTGCTTTTGATGTCTGATACCTAGTCAAGGAATTCTGTGGTCAAAGAGTCACCGATTAACGTTTAACTGCGGATCCAGCGTTCGACTGCGGGCCACGCGGAAGTGGTACTCTTTGCCATCGGCAACGGGAGCGTATAATCGCTAGGCTTGGTGTTTTCATTGCAGATATGTATATATATGAATATCCTTCCGTCATGACTGCGACTGAATAGATTTCAGAATATATCCTTCGAGCCCTCCACATACCCAGAGCTCTTGCACGCTCGCACCGACCGCACGGACTGCGTACCGTTTATCGTAGTCGGAACCTTTGACGACGACAGACCCGTCTCGCATATCGATCCGAATATCGTGACCCTCGTTTACGGTGAGCTCACCCTTCTTACCACCGCCACCGCGTTTGCCATCCTTAGCATAAGTATCTGTGAGATCCTTCACGAGCTCCGGACACTCCAGGCACACGAGCCCATTGTTGATCGCGTTCCGTTTAAAGATATCCCCAAACGAGCCCGCAACCACGACAGGGATTCCTGCGGCTTTGAGCGCGGTCGCGGCCTGCTCACGGGATGATCCTGTGCCAAAGTTGTACCCAGAGACTAGTATTACACCCTCTCTCGTGATATCATCGGTTGACGAAAGAGGAGTGGAGAGCCGCTGGTTTTGGATTGTCATCAGTGATGCCGCTGTGCCTGCAAAAGTAGGATCGTAGTTCTCCATGACGACCTGAGCTTGTCGCTCAAGCGTGATGTCGTCTTGGTAGGTATATTTTCCAGGGTAGAGAGCATCCGTGTTCAGGTTGTCTTGGGGTGCAAATAGCAGGCGACCCGAGAAGACGGATGGGAAGCCTGGGAAGAGAGATTCATTCGCTGTCTGCACCAAAGTGTCCGACGAAGCAGTGAGCAGCTCCGATGGGGCCACGTAAAACGTAGGCGCACCAGGTGGAGGTAGACTGGTGGCGTCGAGCGAGTCGGGACCGCAAATATACCCTTTGACAGCACTAGCGGCGACCACCGCAGGGCTTGCTAGGTATGCTTGCGCTTTAGGGTGGCCCATACGACCTTTGTAATTCCTGTTTGTCGCGCTAATTCCGGTCTCTCCTTCCTGGAGAAGGCCCGTGCCAAGACCAATGCAGGGCCCACATCCAGCGGGAAGGACTTTGGCGCCAGAGGCGACGAGTGTACCCCAATGTCCGAGCCGTTCAGACTCCTGCTGGACCAGTGAACTTGCCGCGGCAATATAGAACTCGACTCCTTGTGCAACCCTGTTTCCTTCCATAACTGTTGCTGCCTCTGCGATGTCCGAGACACGTGAATTGGTACAGCTGACAAGGTAGGCTTTCTGGATGGGTATGCGAGTTTCTTCCAGCTTTGGCAGCGGAGTAGATATTTTGACGCTATTTGGGCCTGAAACATGCGGAACAAGGGTAGAGAGGTCGAAGACGAGGTGCGAGGAGTATGAGGCACCAGCATCCGAAGCGAAGGAAACAGCCCTGAGGGCATCGAGACGCTGTCGGTTGATACGAGGGTGCCGCGGGGGAGCAGGGATACCAGAAGTACCTGAACTGAAGGAGTGAAGTTCGACCCTGTTAAGGGCTTGTTCGTACCACTCAAGAAGCGTCTGGTCGACGGGGAAAACGCCAACAAGGGCACCCCATTCCGTCGTCATGTTGGCAATCGTAAGACGTTCATCGACAGAAAGGGAAGCGACACCTTCACCCGTGAACTCAATAGCGGCATTTAGAACCTCATCCTTGTTGAACGAGCCACAGAGGGCCACGATGACATCTTTCCCCGTCACACCGGGGGCCAATTTGCCTCTGAATTCTACCTTGACCATCCGAGGAACCTGCCACCAAGTCTTTCCAGTCGCCCAAAGCGCAGCTGCGTCTGTGCGGACGATCGGAGTACCGACGCAGCCGACACCACCATACATGTTGCTGTGACTGTCACTGGCAACGGTGAGGGTGTAGGGGAATGCATACCCCTCTTCGATAAGGATCTGGTGTCCGATGCCCCGACCAGCGGGGAAGAAGTCGACACCGTGCTGGCGAGCAAACGATTCGATAGCGAAGTATTTCGCAAGGTTTTTTTCGGATTTGTTCTGGACATCATGGTCGAGGGTGAAAACAGGTTGCTTGGAGTCTGTGATCCTGGTAGCGCCTATTGATTTGAACCTGCCGTTTACATGGTTAGCCTCCGAATGCATACATTGACGGGGAAAATAGGAAGAGGGGGACGAAAGACATACATACTTGGAGATGACTGGCCCAGTGTTATCATGCGTCATGACATGCTCTGGGCGAATCATGACATAGTCTCCCGCTCTGACCACTTTTCCGTTGGGGACATCAACCGCGTACTTTTGTACGACCTTTTCGATGACAGTTTGTGGGATGGTGGAGGCTGTCGCGAACAGACGGGCATACGCGCATGCGTGCGGCCGGGCCCGCAACCCGGACGACAGACCTGAAGCAAACCGCATGATACGCAGTCCAAGCCTTCTCGCAATGGACGTTTTTTCTAGGGAAATGAGTGTCAATGACGAGTTGTGGTTTAATTCGGCTCACACCAGCCTCAGTCTGGTCATGACAATGATGCTGAGTTCGCGACGTGACACTCTTTTTTGCTTCCAGGAGTGACAAGCACCAAAGCATTGCTCGTCAACCACACTGGTGCCCCATAATCTCAATAATTTTGGCCCAGCTCCCAGGCGACGTTCCTACATGCACGTCCTTGCTGAAATCCGGATGCGTACGTGACAGGGATTGTTTGGATCGAGCAGCACAACGAATAGTCTGGCCTGTCAACGCTCAACCTTGGTCTAAAGCCTCAATTGACAGAAGCCGTGACTGATCTACTGGAGCTATGTGCAAATCCGGTTTTGTTAAACCCAACGTTGCGAATAACATGGACATATTTTCCGAAGATCACTTGGATTCCGAGGTTCTTGTCCTTTCAGAGCATTGTATGCCTAACTAGTCGTTCAGTGGTCTCGCTATACGAACTCTGGCAAGGGGAATATGTCCATGGACCTTCAGGGTTCCAATTGGTCGATATTGCGGGATGAGGATGGTATTCTCTCAGATTCATTGCTGAACAGCTCGGCGGTCCGAAACGCACAAATCAATGTATGTATGGTATGTTCGTTTCAAACAGTTATATATCCGCTATCGAATGCTACCCTACAATCTAGACAGGTGAGTGGCTTTCATCTGCTGGGTGTAGCTGAACGTCATTGGCGGCTGACACCAAACACAACTATAAAGCCGACCCCTCTTCCTCCCGCTTCTTGCTCAAGAATTAGTTGCTGCGCCTCGATAATCCGCTGCTTGCGTTTCAGCCTGTACCGACGAGCTACTCCCGGTCCATACGTCGCCATGAGTACCACCGCCGACCCCTTCAACTTTCAGACCGTATGGATTCCTGAAAAGAGCAATAACGATGGAGGGATGCACGCCGGCGAGTATCCTACAGCGTGTACCAATGTGCACTTGAATAAGAAGATCGTCGAGTTCGGTACCGCCACCAAAGACGATATCCCATTCAAGGCGCACTGGTCAGAGGGCATGGAAAGTAGGGCCGTTTCTGCAGAGTGCTGATACTGAAACTCGTCCTTCAGAAGGTAGCTCAATCACCTCCGCTCCTCGACATGTGCATGGACATCCAAGCGAAAAGGCAGACGAAGATTCTCTCCAAGGTCAAGTCAGCGAAGGACAACATCACTAAATTATTCAAGACAAATGGGCACGCCTCTCCGGCTGCTTTGAACCTCGGTCCTTTGACCATCCCCTACAACCAACGTCATGGTGTGCAGGATGTGCACTCATCCCCTTTATTGTTGACGTCAGTCTCTCAGAGTACTATCCCACGAGTCCGCGTTGTCACAGCGTTTGACTCACTTCCTTCCGAGCAAACCAGATTGGAGGCAGTCACTTCCCTCGTCGCGTACAGTGAGCACGTGGTGGGGGAGCACGTCGAGGACTTCGTTGCTGTCTTGCAAAATGCAGCTGAAGCTCTATCCCCGTCGTCGCCAGCGCAACTTCTCACTGCACCGCAGCCCCAACGCACTCCTCGTTCCTCGTTCCTTTTCAACGAGCTTCATACAATCGAGGAGGAAGTGGGGAACCCAGAGGTGGATGCTGAAGGCGTGCACCTGGAACCAAAGAAACATGCCGTATCCACCTCGTGTGGACCCTTGCCATCAAGCGACTCTGAGATTAAATACGACGCGATGCTAGCAGCCGAGTTTGCGACTTTCTCTTTTGACTCGGATGACATTGAGGAATGGTCCGACGAGGTGGAGAGGGGGAAGCAGGCGAGGATGGATGCCCACTTTGCATATGTTTCGGAGGCTCTGGCGGTCCCTGTCCCAAAACTTTCCGCCTGTTTCTCCGCCGACAGTCCTGCCGATCTCACCACCGCTGATAACGGCGAATCCGTCAGCGACCCTTCGCCTGTCAAGACCGAGACTTCTGAGACGAGCACTTGGTCTGCAGATTCTTCTCTGGTGACTAGCGTTGACGCAGAGGAGAGTCGACCTCAATTCTCTCCTACGATACTTCATGGACTTCGGAGAGTCAGAAAACACGAAGACATGAAGGTTTGCTTGCTGTGATGTCACTATTGCATCTCCTCTCTGACCTCGGGTATGCAGAACCTACAGGTGATAGCAGATTACAGCGATTCATTCTCAGACTTGTCCTGCTGGTCCCTCGATCTGGGTCTATCAGACTTGTTCTCTGTTGGAAGTAAGACAGGAGTGTTGCGTAGGTCGGTGAAGTGCAATGATCTTCGGGTATGCTGATTACCCTTGTCTGGTGTCTGGACACATGTTCTTAATTTCGTCTCAGACGTCGTTTTTGTCGCTAGAATCCGGAAGATGCCATACGCCAACTCCTGAGACCAGAGCGAGCAAGAATCGACTGGTAAGCACATGGTTCGTCTCACACGTTCCACCCACTTGACCGACACGTCATAGTCATTCTGATGTCTCAAAGTTCCTATATTCCATGCTCGGGATCTTACCGCCCGTCCTCAGGGAGTACAATTTTTCATGTGGCTTGAACATCCGAGGGCCACGGATAGTCGCTCGAATCGCGAATACCACGCAACTATGGCAATCCCGTGTCTTCCATCTTTCTTGGTCATTTGAATTGCATTCGCGCCATTGTCCACATTCCTCGTCGCCTTCTGCCAGCCTGGTTTTGTACTAGAATAACACGATCGAGTTAGGGGACAAAGAAATGACAGATAATGTCGAAGAGCCCAATAAAAGCGTTGAAGAAATGACGAAAGTCCATGGATATCGATCCGCGGTAGTCCAACCAGCGCGTATATGCCTGGTTCTTGTTTGTCTGTTCGTTTTTAATTTAATTTATTCTACCTCGCTTTTGCAAGGAACCCCAAGTTTGTCTCGCCCCGTTCGCATTGAACAGTCTCCCCTTATTCCGCACATTCACGAATCATTTCGGATAAATAGGGGGAGT
The DNA here is from genome assembly GCA_003316145.1 of Neoboletus magnificus. Taxonomy (NCBI): domain Eukaryota; kingdom Fungi; phylum Basidiomycota; class Agaricomycetes; order Boletales; family Boletaceae; genus Neoboletus; species Neoboletus magnificus. The sequence goes on along the minus strand of QFEI01000129.1, from coordinate 64,462 downwards.
GAGTTGGTTCGTTCTTCCTAGAGCTGGCGAGGACACAATTTCAAAATACGGTAGTCGCATTCGGTAGGAAATACAATACGATGCTAGCTCTTAAACCACTGCACGTATAATACATGGGAATACTATGCCGATGCGGTCACCGTGATGGGTGTAGTTACAGAGGGAGTTGCTACTTTCTCAGATCCTGCAGGACCGAGGACAGCGGAGGCAAGGTCCTTTCGTTCTTCCGAGGGTGCATTCGAGGTTTCTGGGGAATTCGAAGCGTGGTTTATCTTGGCCTTTTTCTTCTTCTTGAGCAGGCCTGCCGAATGTTCGTTCGGTGATAAATCCGCATCTGCTCGCAGGATGTACTGACCTGTAGAAACAGCAGATTTTACATTGTCGATAATTTCCTGACTCTCTTCCAGGTATTCGGTATCGTCAAAACGGTGCTTTTTCCCGGCTGAAGACTCGGGGTCCACCGAAGTTGAGGCAATCTTTCTCTCGAGAGTTTCTAGCTTAGCCTTTTTAGCTTCGGCTGCAGCTTTCTTGCGTTGTTCTTCATTTTCCATATAGTCGACCAGGCTGAGTGTAGGTCAGATACAAGTATTAACGAAATGAGGAAATGAACGCACCGCTTGGCAGTCTTGATGGTACTAAGTCTGCGGCCGCTGAGATCTCTGCACGAGTCATTATTACTCGTCTTCTGGCTACTCATGCGACCTCCGGCGGCACGGAGCTGTGAACCAAAGCCACCCTTTCCACCAAGGAGACGTGGAACAATCCGCAGAGAGACGAGATCAGACGAGTCGCCATGCAGCTCTGAAAGACGGGCGTCTGGGGAGAGCGGACCGCTGTAAGGGGATATATGCAACGAATCGGATGCGGGTAGATCGGGATAGCGGTCGCAGAGAATGTCGTAGAGATCCTTTACGCGAGTCTCCGAAGGGACGCGGAGAGATAAGGTGGGAAAAGGCGGGAATGTGGAGAAGACGACACTAGTGGACATGGCGGGAAGATGACAAGACAAGTGGCGTTTGAAGTAACTAATTATGGCAAGGGCTTTGGAAAATAACAAGTGTCAACAAAAGTACAGTCACGTGACAAATAGGGTTTACGTGTCCATGAGGGGTTCGCTTGACCACAACGATGATGACTACGGGTGTGCTCGAACAGCAAGCGCCGCTATTCGTCTGGACAGTCCAGTTCTGTCTGGGAACGACACTGGCCACATATGTTTTGTCCCTCGTTACCGGCAACGTCTCGCAGGTGGACAGACTCTGGACATTCCTCCCCGCCATCTACACTGCCTATTACGCACTTCTCCCACTCTGGCCCCGTACTCCACAGATGTTCCTCCTTCCATACACCCCTGAAACTGTTCACGAGTCTTTCGTGGGTACCTTCAGCCCCCGCGCGTTACTCATGCTCGCTTTGGTCGTAAGTTATCTGCACATTCATAGAAAGCTGAGTCTGATGCGCCAGGATTCAGGCTACTTGGATGATCAGGTACGCAATGACCCCTATCTTTTTTGCGTGACCCTTTAATGTGATTCGCAGGCTCTCATACAATACATGGCGACGGGGACTTTTCCATCTGTAAGTGTTCTCTTGCCAAATCGACGAGAGACTCATGGCATGCGTTGCTCGGATTAGCGATGGTGAGGACTACCGCTGGCAGATCGTTCGCGAGAAGATCCCTCCTTGGTTGTTCCAAGTGGTCAACTTCACGTTCATCGGTAAGCTCAACAATCGCTACAGGGTGTAACGCTCACCATGGCGTCCAGCTGCGATTCAAAATGTTATCCTCTTTCTGCTTGGTGTTCCGGCCAAGATCGCAGTCACTCAACCACACACGAATTTGGGTGCCTCTGATTATGTCCTTGGCGCGCTTGGATTCCTTGTCATTTTGACGGAGTTCATCGCGGACAATCAGCAGTACTCTTACCAGACGTTCAAGCGTTCGGGTAAATTAAACCCGAATGAATGGTTTGGAGCACGTATTGCCTGGACGAAGCGGGATGCCCAGAGGGGATTTGCGACGAGGGGACTGTGGGCGTGGTCGAGGCACCCCAATTTTCTTTGCGAGCAAAGTTTCTGGGTATGTTGTCTTGCCCCGGTAAATGGCACGACTCGACTGACGACGTGTATCGCTAGATCATCATTAATTTGATCCCGCTGGTGTGTCCGGATGGACCGTGGGGCCAGGAAAGGCCAATGTCACTTGGGTCGCTGGCACCGCTGCTTCCAAGCCTTGTGCTGTGTACGCTGTTTCTCTCATCCACCAAGTTCACGGAGTCGATTTCGCTGTCCAAGTACACTGTCGCATACCAGGCGTACCAGCAGCGGGTTGGAATGTTTGTTCCCGCTTGCACACCGGTGTGGGGTGCGCTGCTGAGCGCGCGGGGAAAGAGACAGGAGGTAGATGAGATTGTGTATGGCCAGGCAGCGCAAAAGGTTGAATAAGTATCTTCAATCGAAAAAGCTTACAATTTGGTTGATCTTGTACATCAAGCCGTCTGTATGAATACTAGAGGGGACGCGCGCGCTCTATTCAAAGTGTATAATCTCCATATCATATTCTGATTTGTGGGTCTATTGTTGTGCGGGTGAGCAACGCCTAAAGGTATATTCCCTGCCATCGCCTATTATTTGACTATGTAGCGTATTCGTCTCGTCTAAGAGGGTATTGCGTCAGAACCTTCCTTCTAGCCTATCACTTCAACGTTGTCGCCCGCGAACGGCCAATCGTTGTATCCGAACGGGGTCAAATTTCCCGGCTGGTAATATGTTGATCGGTCCCCACGCGTAAGGGGTAAGTTCTTCTGTAGCCTTACTGGAAGATCAGGCTGGTAATCAAATCGACGAATGAGCACAGTGCACTAGAATGGAAAAGTGGAAACCCTTACGTTTGGTATATACAGCCGCCCGAAGGCGATAAGCCCTCCCTTGTCCTCCGCGGTGCGCAATGCTGTTTCGCGGGTATATCCACCAGCTGATATAAATATCCTCTCTTCACCACCCTCACCCTCATTCCATATTCGTCGCAAAAAATCATTGCTCTCGTCTGCGCCTGGGGTTATGTCCGTGATCCCAGCCACGCGAGGCTCGGTGACATGGAGATATGCCAACTTTGGGTGCTTATCGCGCAGAGCGGTAGCGAGGTATGCAAAGGTTGGTCGAGGATCCGGCATCTTCATGTCTGGAAGCCATCAAAATGAGCACGACAGCGTGCAGATCAATTCAAGGACTTTACCTTGGAAAGTGCTCCAGGGGCTGATACGAATACCAACTCGGTCTTCACCAACAGCATCTACTACGGCGTCGACGACCTCCCTGGTGAATCTCGTGCGACCTTCTTCGTCCCCACCCCATCTATCCGTGCGTTTGTTGGACACTGTTTGAAGGAACTGATCCAGCAGGTAGCCATTTGCGCCGTGAATCTCTACCCCATCGAATCCGGCATCGTACACGGCGTTGCTTGCTGCTTTCGCGTATGCAGCAATGTAATGTTTGATTTCACCCTCGGTCAATGGGCGAGGTGGCTTCGACTTGCCGGTCAACGCGACGGACGACGCAGAAACGTACAGCGAAGGCGGATCCTGTGCCTCGAGGACATCTATGTCGGCGGCACGACCAAGTGCCCAGAGTTGGAGGAAGATGTACGATCCCTTGGCATGGACGGCGTCCGTTATCTGACGCGATCACAAACACACCGTGAGACGGGTCTGGGATGATGGCACTACAGAAGAAAGCATGTACCTTTTTCCAACCTTCGATTTGTGCGTCGGTGTAGATACCTGGGACATGACCATATCCTCCTGCGTCGTGGGAGATGAAGGTGGCTTCCGTGATGAGTAGGGTTCCCGGTGTGGAACCGCGCTGAGAATAGTAGGATGCTTGCTGAGGGCCTGGGACATGGGAGGCATATGCCCGTAGACGGGTTAAAGGGGCAAGAGCGACACGGTGCTGAAGTGTTATCCGGCCAACCTTGATGGGCTTGAAGAGCGCGGATGTCTGTTGTGTGGAAGCCATGGCTGATGCTGGTTAGAAAGGGTGGTGAAGGGTAGAAAAGCTTTACTCGATAGTGAACTGCTCGACGCGCATGCTGGCGTAATTTATAGTCAGGGATCCATGAGATCGGTAACGGGATCCAGTATGTCGAGATTTGTAAGGTAGACCTTCCGAGTTCGCGAGGCGGTGTCAATGGCTGTCAAGTTAGCGATATCCCCGGCGGAGGTTGGTCAGGGAATTGGTCATCCCGCGGAGGTTCGAGATATGATCGTGGGAAGAATCTCAGAACCTTCAAGACCATTGGGTCAGATACTCGGTAAGCCTGGCGTCGAGTTCCCACCTCGTCAGTAATGATTTCATTCAACCCATGTGTGGATGACCAACCTGTCGAGTCATCTGGGTCACCTTTCTGACTAGGTCCGCAATAAATTTTGAGCGACCTCGGCAACTTTGTACGCCAATACGATCTGGATTCTCCATGTATGCGTCAGGCTTTCCCCGGTCGGCACCCACACCCACCTTCCTTGGCTCATTCTTCGCTCTTCTCATGCAATGTGATACATGGGCTCGAACAGCGCAAGCGCGATCATTTTTCCTCCTTCGCAGGGCAACGAAAGGCGAGTAAGATCGAGTTTCGGTCAGTCGGTCAGAGCATGAGGGCAAGGGGATCTGCTGTCGTCTCGCCTCGGACGTCTAATTGATGACGTCACCTCGCCCACTGTGGCGCGTATTCGTCGACCCCTGTCGTCGGTAGCCATCGATCCATGTGCAGAGTGATACCGTCGAACTTGGAAGGTACCCAAGTGATCCAGGGTCACCGCTTGATTGAGAAGAGGCCAATCTGTAACTGATCGTTCAGCGATACGGCCCCGCATTCATTATAATTCGCCATTGCCACAGCCACCTTTCCTGCAACCCACCCCCACGACTTGAGCAGGGATTTGGGAACCTCCGTAGACGATGGCGTATCCTACTCGTAAGATCGGCAAAGACAACGTTCCTGTTTCCGCCATCGGCTTTGGTGCCATGGGCATCTCTGCTTTTTATGGGGGTGTTGAACCAGACGAAGAGAGATTCAAGGTTGGTATCGATCACGGGTCTAAGCACACGATAAGTTACTGCATTGCTCATCCTGATCAATACGACACCAGGTCCTCGATGCCGCACTCCAGAACGGCTGCACGTTCTGGGACACCGCCAATGTCTACGCTGATAGCGAGGATTTGATTGGAAAATGGTAAGCACATGTATAGGCTGGCGATGTCCAATGTATCTCCCCCTACTCAGATTAACCACGCCTGCGGCATACGATTTAACTCGCTTTCAGGCTCAAGAGGACTGGTAAACGCGACCAGATCTTCCTCGCTACCAAGTTCGGTATTGTCCATGACAAGCCGACAAAGCATGGCGTAGACGGATCTGTCCAAAACGTAGAAGAATCGTGCAACAGGTCTCTCCAGCGTCTGGGGGTGAGCTATGTAGATCTTTATTATCTTCATCGGCAAGTCTTTCCTTCCCTGGTCGATGCGTCCTTAGACGGTGATGCTAACTCGCGGATAAATAGTCCCGACCCCGAGGTACCTATTGAGGTAAGTAACGGAGTACGTGTATAGCTAAACCACTGAGGTATCCTTGCATGTAGGTGACAGTTGGTGCCATGGCCAAGCTCGTCGAGTGCGTGATACTGTCCCTTAGCTGTGGCATTCTTGGCCTTATCCTTAAACAGGCAAGGAAAGGTCAAATACCTCGGCCTCTCCGAATGCAGTGCTAATACCTTACGCCGCGCGAGCACCATTCATCCGATCGCTGCGGTTCAGCTCGAGTATTCGCCCTTTGACCTAGATATCGAGAGGAATGACGTACTGAAGACTGCAAGAGAGCTAGGGATTAAGATAATCGCTTATTCGCTACTCGGAAGAGGTTTGCTGACTGGTAGATATGTGAGTGCCCACCAAGTTTGCGACTTGGCAACATAAATCTCTTTGATATTGAATGTTTTGGCGGAGCACTGATTGTGATCATCTGACAGACATCTCCCGATGATTTTGAGGAAGGAGATTTCAGGCGGAACCTTCCAAGGTTAGATCCACGGCCAAGTTGGCCTGAGAATGTGTTCAGGGAAGAATGTTCCTCATTTTTTCATGACCGATGTGCAGGTTCTCGAAGGAAAACTTCCCCAAGATCTTGATGCTGGTGGAAGAGCTCCAAAATATTGGCAAAGCGTACAGCGCAACGGCCGGACAGGGGCGCTCGCATGGCTCCTCGCGCAGGGGGAAGATATCATCCCCATCCCCGGGACCAAGAAAATCAAGGTACGTACAAAATTGGGACTTCACGTTGTGCATCTCGATTGGAACACGCATGAGCAGTATCTCGAGGAGAACCTGGCAGCTGCACACATTACGCTTTCCCCGGAGGCGGTCCAGAAAGTTCGAGCAACTGCTGAGAAGGCTGTATGGGCTGGTGATCGGTACAGCGCCTTCTTGTTGTCTCTGGCGTTTGTTGACACGCCGGAGCATAACAAACCTTGAGTTGGGCCCGAAGGCGAACAAGTATCTTGGGAGGGCAATGTATTCAATGTGTATATTACGCGATCAGCCAGCACTCTGAATAGGGACAGACACGTGACTCGGACGTGATCGGATCCCGCCGTCGGCCGAGTCCGCAGAGGTAAAAAAAGACGGGATCGACTGGACGCGTTCGCTGCAAACGATGGCCTCGATCGCATCGCGTCTCTCCTCGCGCTCCCTCCGCGCCCTTGCCCGTCGTGCTCCTCGTTCCTCGACCGCCCTCCACGCTGCGTCCTTCTCCCTCTTCGCCCGCAACCCCGTCGCTCCCCGTCCCGCAACTCAGGTAAGCTTCCATCGAAAAAAAAAACACTTAATTTTAGCTGACACGTCGCAAAAGACCCTCCCCGCGCGTGGCATCAAGACCCTCAACTTTGCGGGCACGGACGAGGTCGTCTATGAGCGCAGCGACTGGCCCCTTGCCAGGCTTCACGACTACTTCAAAAACGACACCCTTGCCCTCATTGGCTATGGCTCTCAAGGTCATGGTCAGGGCCTGAACGCCCGTGATAACGGTCTCAATGTCATCGTCGGTGTCCGCAAAGATGGCGAGAGCTGGAGGCAGGCTGTCGAGGATGGCTGGGTCAGTCCTCCCTTCTTCGCTTCCCCCCTTCTCTCACTCGTCTTCAATAGATACCAGGTGAAACCCTCTTCCCCATTGAGGAAGCCATCAACCGCGGAACCATCATCATGAACCTTCTTTCCGACGCCGCACAATCGCAAACTTGGCCCACCGTCGCCCCTCTCATCACAAAGGGCAAGACCCTCTACTTCTCGCATGGTTTCTCCGTCGTCTTTAAGGAAGACACCCATGTCATCCCTCCCCCTGATGTCGATGTCATTCTCGTCGCTCCGAAAGGTTCAGGTCGCACTGTCCGCACTCTTTTCAAGGAGGGTAGGGGCATCAACTCCAGCATCGCCGTCTTCCAGGACGTCACTGGGAAGGCAAAGGAGAAGGCTGTTGCCCTTGGTGTCGCCATCGGCTCTGGCTACATGTACGAGACCACCTTTCAGAAGGAGGTTTACTCCGACTTGTACGGTGAACGAGGCGTGGTAAGTTTCCATTCTTATGCTTTCAGTTCAATATACTCACTGGCTTGAATAGCTCATGGGTGCCATTCGTAAGTCCTCTTGTTGGTATCGTAGGGGACTCTGTCTCAAGTGACAAATAGAGGGCTTGTTTTGTGCCCAGTACAAGGTTCTCCGTGCCAACGGCCACACGCCCTCTGAGGCATTCAACGAGACCGTCGAAGAGGCTACTCAGTCTCTCTACCCTTTGATTGGTCAGAAAGGGTGAGTGTTATTGCTTATATTACGCGTTTACGTGTCAAACATGTCGCCTCCTCACCGACAGTATGGACTATATGTACAACGCTTGCTCTACCACAGCTCGTCGCGGAGCGCTCGACTGGGCTCCCATCTTTGAAAAGACGAACCTCCCTGTCTTCGAGAAGCTCTACGAGAGTGTCAAGAATGGCACTGAGACTCGTAAATCATTGGAGTTCAACGGACGTGCGACATACCGCCAAGACCTCACCAAGGAGCTCAAGGAAATTGATGACCAGGAGATCTGGAGAGCTGGTAAGACCATCTCGTTTTATAGTGTTACTAGTGCTGTTGCTCAGTTGGCGGTATCTAGGCAAAGTCGTCCGTTCCCTGCGCCCCGACTACAAGGCTGAGTAGATACCTAACAATCTATCGTGACATATACCGCCCTTGGTCATTGTTTTTATTACACTTCTTTTGAGCGAGGCTACTTCGTGCTCAGAGCCAAAAGCACCATCGGTGCAGCCGAGTTGTAGAGGATCGTCGATCACTGCATGTACATTACTATTGTGAGGGAATGCAACTCCATGAGCCCGATAAAGTGGTCAATGATTGATTTGGATTGGGCGCTGGCCAAATTGGTCGTAAAGGGCTCCTGTTCCAAGAGGCTGTCAGTTGAAATCCCACCGCCATGGACAAAGACAATCGCGACGATTTCACGTTCGCTAAGCTTTCCGACCTAAAGCTCCCACTGACTTTTCGGATGTACGCATTGATTCCGGCCAGTGTCTCGATAGCTTATGCCCAACCAATCCCTCATCCAGCTCACAACTCGAAGGAACAAGGCCGCGAAAGTCAGTCTCGGATGTACTGGAGAACCCAGAACTGAGGTTTCATGGTGCTCAATCCTCGTACGACTCCCCACCGTCTCTCGTTCTTCCTTGCAGCAGGACTGATATCGAGACAGGTCGCTCTCCGATCTCTACGTCACTTGCCAGCTAGTAGCTGACAACAAACCCCTGACGATTCCATTCAGGACGTCCTTCAAGGCGTTCAAAGCCAACTATACGTATGTTCTACCTCTGGGACGTTCCCAGACACTTACCTACCCGCTCGGATTCACCCTGTACAGCTGGAACGAATGGATATCGCTCCCGATACGATATTGCGATCTCCCGTTGAGCTCGCAGATCACCTTTACTGTGTGGGATATTGAAGGTCCACGCTCAGCCGTTCCAGTGGGTGGCACGACTTTCAAACTGTTTGGAAAGAAGTGGTAGGCTGGTGTCCTCGATTTTTTTTGTGTCTACCGTTCACCGTGGTCCAGGACCCTACGAAGAGGCAAACACAGGCTTTTGTTGTGGCCCGGAAAGGAGGCGGATGGGTCGACAGATACTACTACACCCAGCAAATTGGGCACGCGGGATGAAATGGGTCGGTTAGAGAAGGTGCATTTACTTCCTCAATCTATATGACTTCTGACGAGTATCGCAATTATTACCTTAGCTCGTGAAAAAGTATGAACGGGGGGATCTCCCAAAGTCGGATTGGCTTGATAAGATGGCATTTCGGAGGATGGAGGAGATACACGCAGTGAGTGCTCGTTCAGGCTTGGAGTATGGTGTTGGATAGCTAACTGTCATAGGCTGAGACCGCAAAGTCCGATAACATGTTCTTGTACATCGACATGCCTCGCTTTGACTTTCCGGTAATCTTCAGTGAAACTGCGAGTATACCGAAACTTTGGATGGGTTGTGAGACTGACGAAACCCTGCACAGGTGACCCAAAATACACCATCAACTTCCACTACAACAACGGTTGCTCAAACTCCGGCTGCACCTGTTCTTCCACCCTCCTTCGCGACTGACCCTCACATCTGGGGGGTTCTAGATCCTGAGATGGAACGCGAAAATCCTGTAGAGGATAAGCATCGTCGTCTGGTCCGGAGTCATCGTAGCAGTCCATATGACAGAGAACTCAAACCAAATGCCAAGATCAGAGATGACCTGGGGGTAAGCGTCCGGGCCCTCATCGTTGACACGCACCCCGCTGACATCATTACCTTAGGAAATCCTCAGCTACCCTCCTTCACAGCCTCTCACTTCTGAGGAGAAAGACTTGATCTGGAAGTTCCGCTTTTATCTCGCAAGGGACAAGCGTGGATTGACCAAGTTCCTGAGATCCGTGACTTGGAGAGATCCGTCGGAAGTGAAGCAGGCGGTCGAAGAACTATTGCCTATGTGGACGGAGGTAGATACTGATGACGCTCTTGAGCTACTAGGTCCTGGGACAGTGGACTCGCGTGTGAGAGCCTTTGCAGTCAGACAGCTGAATCGCGCAGACGACGACGTAATTATACCATTTCCTATTATTGTTCCTCTGGACTCCACTGATAGAAATGATATAGGAACTCATGTTGTATCTACTTCAGCTCGTTCAAGCGCTCAAGTTCGAAAGCGCCGCAAGCGATCAGCGGTCGTCACGCTCAACGACGAGTGCAATATCATACGACGATAGTGGACTCTCCGACTTCTTGATTAGTCGTGGAGTAAAGAATCATGTACTGGGTAACCGATTGTATTGGTACCTCATGGTCGAGGTTGCCCTGGAGGACAGAACGGTGGCAAAGATGTATGGCAGAGTTGTGTTCAAGTTTCTAAGTAAGATACTCGAGGTGCGCACATGCTCATTCTCATGACTACTGGACATTCATGTTCACTGTAGTCGGAAGGCGGTAGTGAACGTCGCGAGCTCATGCGAAGACAAGGAATCATGGTCGAAACACTGGCAAAACGCGCAAGAGAGGTCAGGACTTCAAAAGACCCTCGGCCAAAAAAGATCGAAAAGTTACGCTCATTCATAAATGACTCAAAGAACGGCCTCATCAACATACCTCCGCTTCCTCTGCCCCTGAATGCCCGAATCGAGATCACTGGGATCAATGCTGAAAAGTCCTCAGTGTTCAAGTCCAACCAATTTCCTTTCTTACTCTATTTCCAATGCGTGGACGGTTCGGAATACCCTGCCATGTTCAAGGATGGAGACGACATGCGACAAGACCAACTGGTATTGCAACTTTTCACGCTCATGGACCAGTTATTGCAAAAGGAGAATTTGGATTTGAAACTGATACCATACGACGTCCTGGCTACTGGACCGTTGCAGGGTATGGCCCAGTTCATTCCAAGCAAGACGATAGCAGCAATAGTTAGCGAACACGGAACGCTGCTCAACTATCTGCGTGCAAGCCATCCAGACGAGGGAAGCGTGGGCACGTATGGCGTGGAGCCGACTGTCATTGACACGTTCGTTCGTAGTTGTGGTATGTGTATTTTGGTTGGATGGTCCGCGAACAGCCGTTTACCAAGCTATGTAGCCGGCTATTGTGTCGTGACGTACCTACTTGGTGTTGGAGACCGCCATCTAGATAACCTATTACTCACACCCGATGGTCGGTTTTCCGTAATCGTGATTATACTCAAGGACATACTCACACTCGTTCCACACAGGGCATTTCTTTCATGGTATTTATCCAGCGTGTTTTTCTTGTAATGTGCTGCTAAATCGCATCTACCCGCAGTCGACTTTGGTTATATTTTGGGCCGTGATCCCAAGCCATTTCCACCTCCCGTGAAAGTTTGCAAAGAGATGGTCGATGGCATGGGGGGCGCGCAATCCACGCACTATGCACGTTTCAAAAACTTTTGTTTCACAGCATTCACCATCCTGCGCAAGAGCGCCAATCTCATTCTAAATCTGGTCGCTCTCATGGTCGATGCCAACGTTCCCGATATCAAACACCGTGATGTACACGAACAGATTCAGGAAAAGTTCCGGCTCGATCTCACGGAAGAGGAAGCAATTAAACATTTTGAGGCGTTGTTGAACGAGACCTCGTACTTTACTGTCGTGCTCGATCGGATTCATGACTTGGCACAGTACTGGAGGAGTTGAGTTGTTCTCGTACATTGGCGGGATCAATTCTGCACAGGACCCTTGGGTAGTATACTACCATTGCAAAATGGACCCTGTCTCGAGGTCTAACTCACGCCACGAACACAAATAAATCTTGCGCTGTTGGATTTATGAATATGACTGTGTTGTTTCCCGAACAAGTATTCATTCTTCAGTCGCGTTGATCAGGTAAAGGGGTTAGGCGAAAGCCCTCGTCCTATGGGTGGGAACGCCTCGCTATGGATGAAAACCGACATTCAGAGAGCGGTCGGGATCTCAGGTGCGAGCAGTGGAGCAAGATACTTCAACTCGAGGAGAACCGAGGCTACTAGTAGGGAGTGGTGGGATGGCGAAAAGGCAAGGACAAGGACAAGGAGGTACCGCCTCGCCAAACAGCACCCGTCAAGACCATACCACCCCCCGATTTCCGCAAGGTGATTGTAATGAACTTGCTGCTGCGGATGGCAGGACATACCCCGCTGGGTCGATTGTTCACAGAAGCGTGGCAGCGGAGGTTGAACTACTTCCGTGACGCAAGGTGACGCTCTCCCCTTATCTATCCTTCGCCTTCCCCATCGAGTCCGGCTTTCGAAGTTCGCGTAAGGTCAGTTTTGAAGATTGTTAGCTGCATGCCCATGCGAGCAGCGAAGATCACTGGTTATAGGGCATAAGTGAGGCGAGAATAATGTAATAGCGTTATAACTTACGAGCCTCGAACCTCGGCAAAGTCGAATTAAAATGACCAAGATCCTTGAGGGACGGGGACAGAGTGGCCTTGGAGAAATGATCACCGTTGGAGACTATGACGGACAAGAGCCGAGGTGTGCCGTCTGATCTCAGAAGGAGATCAACAGTGCACACCGAGGATGTACATATTGCCCCTCCGCCTTCACATGATTCATATTCCAAACTGGCATGTTTGCCCCCACCGCCGCATCGGCCCAAGGCACAGAAGTTCGAGGCTACATACCACTGAGCGGGGGAACATCACGTATGCTTCTGCACGAGAAGTTGCCACCTACCCTCCAAACGCAAGTCCAGACTCAAGATCCCCGTCGATATGGTCATCACGACAATACCCACCGAGGCTGATGTATGGATTGATGCGGCGGCGCTCCAGATAAGCGTGGATCGCAATCTAGCCGCCAAGGCGGGCAACCAAGTTGGAGCCGTGGAGCGTGGAGTCCGCGCCCCGGACGTCAATGCGGTGGGTCGACTTCCTATTACGTTGGTTGACAGGCCATGGATTGGATGGCGCGATCGCTGGCCGGGAGGGTTGGGAGGCCCGAAGCAACAGCGGATTAGGTCAGTGGCATCGTGGTCCCCTCGCCTGCCATGGGCTGATCGGAGGCGGGATGGAGTCGTTGGTCCCGCAGCAGGCCAACGGGCAGCAAACGGATGAACGGTACGGTGCTGAGAGTCAACTCGCGAATTCAAGAGGAGTCCTGACCTACACTACGCGAAATCTTGACCGTGTCAGTCTGGTGTCCATGTTTACGCCAGTATGGAATGATCATGAAAAGAGCATGTTCGCCGTCGAGGCAGTGGAGATGAAAGCCAACGTTGGGGTGATGAACCCGAGCATTACCAACGGGTTGGTCGAAAACGGGGTATGAGTCGGAAAGGGAAGTTGTGACTACAAGAATCGCCTCACTACCGCCCAAGAACGACGTTGCAAATATTTCGGGTCATTTCTTTCACAGAGCACAGGTCAGGTTCAACGCAGCCAACTTCTCTGAAATTGACCTAGACCACGCAACCTCACAGAGTGCGCTTGTCGCTGTGCGTCTACGTTGTATTCCAAATCAAGGACCTCCTTCAATAAGGAAATGTCAAACAAACAAAACTTGTTCTGTTCTCCTTTCAAAACCGCTGCGAACAATTCAGAACACGCTTCAGAAGGATGTCCTATGTTTTTCCGATTTCACGGTCCAAGCAAAGTATGAATCCACGTCGTGCTCTTCATGGTTCAGAACTTTCTGGGGTCTATGACCGGTTAAACTGGACTGTTGCTAAAATAGCATGGCCACCGGTGATCGATCGTCCATGGATGGCCCGGCGTCTACCAAGCCTCGGTCTAGGGCTTGGTAACCGAGAACTATCGAGGGAAGCAAATATGGGATACAATCCAAGATGTGTGATGGGGCCGCCCGGTCGGCGAAAGTTGATGAAGTGACACGATCGTAAGGGACCTGTTCCTACCATTTTGAATGACAAGCAGGCTCAGGGCATGACATGCGGGACGTACAGGGCAGTGTTGTTCTGCCAATGTATGGTCGTCAAACCAGTCCTGGTATTCGAAGCCGACAAATATGCTTTTAGCAACAGGAATCGGCTTGCGTGACAATATGGCCGGTATGTATTCCGGCATTTTAAACCATGCGGGAGCGGTTGACTTTGGGTGGTCAATTTGTCAGACTAGTATAATCCACGCCGCTTCAAGATCTTTCGAGGTGGCATCATGATATGAAAGTTTCCTAAACCAGGACTTTCTCTGTTCCACTTTCACGGCATCCCTGACATCCGAGATAGTACAGCCAACGTTCACCTTGGCCCGAACATCCCGAACACTGGTTGGTTTACCTGGCGTCTACCAAGAACGTAACGCTCGTCATGGTAAGCTTTGATCTTACACACAAGTTCAGCGTGATTTCAATACTGCCTCCCTGCCATCGCAGAATACAAGGAAACCAATCCCCAGCGTTAATCCAACATCCATAATCAACATTATGTCTTCTCCAAATGGCATGAACAGGGTCTTCTGGATCGACATCTCGCCTCCAGGTTTGCCAATACCAATGGCCGGGCTGCTCTCCGGTGCCAAATGGATGTCATACTTCTTCGACCTCCATCATCCATCCCTTCACGTGCCAATTTGGAGAGCCCTCCACGGCGGTTTCTGGACACATAAATATCGGAGGAGCCTCTGCGATGATGCATCGGCAATACCTTTCGTGCCTATATCACTTTACCAGTCGTATACTAGTTCTCTTTCACCTCATAGTCGCCATGACTTGCAACTTGGGCTTCAACAATGACTTTTCGGACGCGGTAGGTTCTCGTCAACTCGGGCTGACGAGAGAAAATACTGACTGCATCAACCCCAGGACGCGGCAAGACTCGTAGACGTAGCAGATCTCGCGAACCAAGCCCAACACCGCTACCATTCTTGCGGTTGGGTGACAAACCAGGGCCTTTGTGGCGTGCTTGTGCAAGGCCATGACTTTGCCGAGCATCTGCGCACCCACCACGGCGTCGTAGGCCCAGACAAAGCACAACTGAGGTGCTGCTGGATCAATTGCTATGCCGATATGAAGAAGGAGAGCTTGACGAGACATGTCCAAGAGAAACATCTCGAATTGAAGCATGCATGCCCATACTGCCCCGAGCAGTTCACCCGCAGCCATACGATGCACAACCATGTGTTGAGAAAGCACTCTGGCAGTTAAGTGATACCGTCTGGCCTGTGAGTGGTTCTTCCGCCATTTCATTTCGAAATATCATCTGACACACCCCTCCAGAGACGTATGTCCGGAGATCCAATCTATATAGCTTTTTGAGATGTCGGCATGCATGCCTCATGGCTGTACCCCGACTTCTGGATATGTTACCTCTGAACAGTTACGCTTATGGATTGGAGTAATGTTGATGCGTATACGTCTACCTAATTGACCTCATGTATCTTATCATAGCCGTTACATAGGACCCTTGGCAGGGAATCAGACTCATAATAATTTCCCATTCCTATCACCTTGGTTGCCAACGCACACCCTGAGCACGCCAACCAGATGGAAATCGGCCAACGAATCTCCGGCGTTGGAGTGTTCCTCGCCAAGCTGTGTCGCTCACACGATTGGCCGCGTGCCATAAGCCAGATCTAGGTTCGGAAACACGACTGAGATCATTTGGTTCAGTATCTTCGGTGCGCGGGTTCCGGCAGAACGTGCCAACGGAACTCGTGCGTTCTCATGGCTTGCTGTGTAACCTGGAACGCCAATGTTCCCATCGGCTTGTCGTAGGACTCACATTGAGCGTCAACTCCCCACAGTACACCGGCGCGCAAATGTTGGGCCGGGACGAGGTGTGTTTGTCGTCTTATCGTTTGTGTTCACAAACCATTACTCAAGCCTTGAAGCGTTCAGAAAATATGGTCTAAATTGTCAACGGAGCTGCCAGTAGTAAACGCGTCGGGCTTTGATCGGTCCCAAAGCTCACGTTAGAAGTTCACCCTACGAGCGCTCCGAACGCCCGCACATTTGGCAGGCCTACCCGGGTCTCAGAAAATAGGTCTACATACGGAGTAGAGATGAAAATGCGGCACATATAAGGCGTCGACATCTCTCGTCCTGTGGGATCACTGGCAACTCATTCACTCTGGTCGAAGCTCCTCTCATGCATCATCCCAGTGTCACTCGAAACATCTACGAGTCTGGTCTCAGCTTTACGGTGGACCCGAATGATCCGTTATACATATCATCGCTGGCCGGCTCCAGTTCGCATGCGCTGTGGCCAGGTACTCCACACCATCCTTTACCGGGACATCTGACCCCCGGTGCACTATTCACGAATTACCATGGGTGAGACTCTCGTATGTCATGCACAACTCAGGGGGGAACTGACACGATCCAGACACAATCAGGCAGATCCGCTCGGGGTCTATGACATTGCAGACACCGATCGTGACCTCAATAACACTTACCAGTCCTTTCATCAAGATTGGACCACGCAGGGTGAGTGATGGTTCAAGCTTGGAAGTACATTCATCATCTCACCGAGTATGCAGGAACATGGCATGACCAAACTAATCAGCTTGTTCAACGACCCGTGGTATCTGCTGACTTCGAATTGGAATCGACTATGGAGGGTATCGTGCCTTTCCCTGATACCCAAACCCTACCTCCGGTGTCGGTCGACTTCAGTAACCCCTGGATAGAAAACACAGGTCTGTCGACCGGGAGTTTGGATCCCTGCAGTCCCCTCAAGTCAGAGTTTGCTGCTTTGGAGTACACTCCTTGGCTTGTCTTAAGCTCGTTTGAACCTGGCTTTGATGCATCATGGATGCTGCAAAGTCTCTGCGAAGACGTAGGTCGCCTTTCTTGCACGATTGGATGAAATGACTCAAGTCCCTGCAGGATAGCGATTTCATGCACAAGTGTGAATGGCATGCCGACGGATCGCCGTGCGACGCATACTTTCAATCGGGCGACAATTTGAAGTATTCCGTTTCACAACACCTCACTAGAGTGCACAACCTTCTTCCGACAGGCGGAAAATCGACCCAAAAGTGTCACTGGCTAGGGTGTACAAAGGAGCTCAAGCAAGAAAGTATCGTTCGGCATATCCTGACCGTACACTTGCACATCAAAACATCGTGCAAGGCTTGTGGAACTGCCTTTGCTCGCCGGGATTCTCTCCAGAGGCACATGAAAAATTCATGTGGGGCTATTAAAGAGGAACGATGACGACGACATGTAGCATCCCGTCATATTCAACATCTGTTCGAGGCTTTACCCTTCATTCCAGTAGATATCACTGCTCGCTTTTCAAATGGACTTTGTACGTGTCAGTAGGCCACGAGTTTCAGCAACGATGACATTAGAGCGGTACTTGCAATAAGGCCAAACGAACCGGTCTCACATTGCTTCATGAGGAGCGACCGCCACCAAACCCGTTCCCTCTCAATGCCACGCAAACCGAACCTTTCTGATCAAAAAGGAGGCGGAGAGTTGGCCCCACACCAGGCGAAAGCGGCAGGGTCTAAACACGTTTACCAAAAAGTTTAATATTTCTTTAACCGACATGCGTCGCCGACAGCGTTTTCCAAAGCCTGTTTTCTACTTCCTCTATCGTCCGTTGTGGCGTATTGAGGCTGGTCATGAAATACGCCACGTTGCCCAGCGTCCTATAATGTATCCCGAATGGTGCCCCACCGGGGGCTGAACTGAGAGCACCGTCGTCGCTGACGGGACTCTCAATGGATTGAAGCAGGCTTTGGGCGGTGTGAGATGCATAACCTGGTAACCTGATCTCGGCAAGACGTTGCGCTAATTGTGTGATGGAATCTTACCAGCGCTATCATCCCTGAACTTGATCACGAGGACAGTCCCCAGCGTCATCGCCTCGTCCACAATGTCGAGGCTCGAGACCGAACGGACAAAGCCTGGGTCCCAAAAGCTCCAGACCACGGCTGACTCTGGCCGCGCATCACCGGCCCATTTTCCTCGTGCAGAACGCCACGCGTCCTGTTGAGACAGTTTCTCGATGATGTCGAGGGTCGTGTTTGCAACTTGACAACCTACTGCGTGCGCTGTATAGCTGTGACCGTGCAAAAGTGCGTCCACCTTGGATCGACTGTTGAACGCCTGAAAAACGCGCTCGGAGGCGAGCGTGACAGAAAGTGGAAGGAGGCCGCCAGTAAGAATTTTTGCATAGACGGCAATATCTGGATTGACGCCAAGGATGGGCATGAATGATTTTATACCGAGGCGATACAGACCGACGAAAACTTCGTCGAAGATGACGGGGAGAGGGTCGTCAAAGAGCGATTTATCGCGAACCGCATCCACCAGGACACGCTGGAAGAGCGGATCCACAAAGACCATTCCCCCTGCGCCCATCACTATTGGCTCCAACACAAGTGCGGCCAGCTTTCGCGCCCCCTTTTGGCGGAATGCTTGCAAGGCATTCGTAACGTGCGTTCGGTAGGCGTGGGCCAATGGGGAGCCGAGTCTGCTCTCGACGTTGTATAAGGAGTGCAGGTCGTCAAACTGGGCGCAAGACGTCAACGCAAAAACGGGAGATGGAACGGTCACGACAAAGTCGCCGTCTTTCATTGAGACGGTTGGCGGTTCGAACCAGAAGCCTTTAGACTGGTGCCATTCACATGTGTATACCCCTTCTTCTGTCGCGTCCATCGCTCCTATCGTATCACCGTGATAGCTTCCCTTCAGGCCCACAATCCAAAGATCTTTCTTTTCCGCGGGTGAAAGCTCCGTTTTGGTGACCGAGAATGATCGCAGGGCCATCTTCAAGGCAACCTCCATGCCGGTCGACCCATTGTCGGTGAAGAAGGCACGCGAAGCCCAACCTGCGCCAGGCCCTTTGTGTACCAGACACTCCGCCAGTTTTAGCGCCGGGAGATGAGTTGCCTGAGGAAACATGACGTGCCCGTACCGCCCAGCGGCGTTCGCCGCAGCCAAGGCAAGGGAGGGGTCCGCATGGCCAACAACCTGAGTCCACCAGGAGGCGGAACCATCCAACTTTGGAGCAAGAAGGGAGTGGGACGATGGTTTGGAAGACGATGTATAGACACTAAAGAAATCTGCGCATGCGCTATCGATCACGGTAACGTCCTTCTCAGACTGGACCAGACCGTGTTGTACAAATGGCCACCAGATGGTATCCAATGTCCGGCGGGGCATGGAATCGAGCTCCTCAATCCGACGGGCGTGGCGTTCGTCCAAGTGACGCAGGGCGCGGAAAACCTCGCTATCGAGACTCCTGGGAACTAAATTGGCATAGTAGGATTCCGTCATAGAGATGTCTCTATCGAGATTTCTTTGGAGAGGGGGAGGAGGGTCCAGTGCTGCGACATGAACCTCGCGTTCGGCAAAATAAGGAGAAAGATACTCGTAGTTCCGATAGTAGTCGTCACGGAAGAGGAAGATCGCATCCACGATGTACCCGCGCAGAACAAGCGACTCGTAAGACGATATTGTGGCCGATATTCCACCGAGCTTGGAGTCCCCGACCAAGACCGTAGGAAGAAACAAGGGTCGATAACTCTCGAGTTGTGTCGTTCCAGATAAAGTTGGACTATGCACACCTTTGATATCCGTCAGGAATGATACCGTGCGGAACCCAATACCAGCACTCACTCAGGAGTGAGTCTCACCTCCAGCAGTTTCTACGTACATGTGGCCCGGTTTCTTCGTCCGGGCACACGCGCGGATGTGTTCGGCGATGGCATTGACAAAAGTCTCGTCAGAGGGTGCGGAGAACTACGTAGATCGTTTGGTGGAGTGGACACTTTTGCCAGTGGGCATCTCACCTCAACCGCCGACCTTTGGGATGCCATTCGAACTGCAAGATGGGGACTGACGGGATCCTCGTATCGGAACAGCGAATGCGTGTCAAGCAAATGCCGGTGGGGCCCAGCGTACTGTTTGATATGTCTGATGCACGATTAGCGACCCAACAGGACCATGATTCGGTCAACATACGCGTCGTCGGCGTCCCCCGGCGCACCCGTGGTGACGGGCTTCAGGTAGAACGCATTGTGATTTGTTAGAGTGGACGCGCGAACGAGGGCGGCAGTGATGATCGTCTTGCCGACGTTGGTGTTCGCACCAAAAATCTGGTGAATGCAAAGGTGTTTGTAGAGATGGCTCATATCACCAAAAGAAATGAAATTTTTAGCTCCAGTCAAAACTATCAACTAGGATAAATCCGTACTACAACCGCAAATACATCAAAAGACGGTCTATCTACGACATGTGAAGCGAGCTATCCATAAAGACATGTCCGGATGTCTTTGGATGTCGTACGTATGGACATGGGGGGTAACTGATGTGGTAGGGTGGTCAACAATATACATCACGAATATATTCCCGTGCCCAAGGTGCAAGTTCGTTATCAGCCATGGGGATAGTGACGCCACACACAGCAAAGTGGCGAGCGACGCTCTCCTTGGTGACGGTGTCGGTAGAGCCCGCGTATGGGACGTAGCCGACTTGGGGAGAGACGCTAAAAGCCCCTCTCCTCAGGATATTCTCGTATCCTCCTGGCTCAGAGAAGAGGTCGGTGACGACGGCCATGAACTTTTGGCGGGCCTCGCGAGACTCGGGGTCATTAGGGAGTACCATGGGGCGAAGGCGCGCGACCGTTCGACTCGCTCTCATGTCGGTTGTGAATGGCCTTCCGTCCGTATCACGTCGGATGCCTTTGGGACAGGAGCTCGGATTGGCTGCGTAGTACGCGACCCAACACTCGACGGGGTCCTCTAGGCGGGGGTTGTTCAACGGAGCGGGAAGTTTTGGAAACGAGGTAGGATGCTCCCAATCCGGAGTACGCCAGGTCGATAGCAGGTAGCGTTGTACCTCTGTCTTTTGCTCCCTTGGTGTCCTATGAGCTTCGGAGCACAGAGCCTTGACTTTTGTCAAGGCTTGATAATTCCCGGGCTGGTGGGCGGCCTTGATGAGGGACTGGATCTGCTTGATGCTCTTGGCGGGCTTGGTCGGCTTGTGGGGGTGTGGGACAGCCATCTGCCAGCCCTGAGAGGGAGGGAGTTGTTCATCAACGAGCGACTGTGGGACCAGATCGTCATCATTCAACGGTTGCCCTGCAGACAAAACGGCTGCAAAAGAGCGAGCGGCAACGCAGTCTGGGAGCTGCGCCTGGGGAGACGCCGGGGTGGCCATTGGGGGAGGAAAGAGGGAGGAGAGGAAGTCGGGGGCGGAAGACTGATTGGGTGAGGTGTTGGCGGGAGAGGCCGGGTCTGGTGGGTGCGGGAGCTGAGGGAGGCCAGACGGGGTGACGGCGGGGTGGACATGATCCGCGGGAGGAGATGAGATTGTCAGGGCGGATGCAGACGACTCGGGAGGCTCTGGGGCAGGGACGCTGGCGAGTCTGAGACTCTCCTGGAGGCGCTCACAATCAGCGCGGGTGGAGTCTAGCTGGGCACGGAGAGCAAAGAGCTCTTCGCGAGCCTGGGTGCGCTCGAGACGGGAGCGCTCGATGGTGTCGCGGAGTTCACGCTCCTCCTCCTTCTGGCGTCGGATGCCGTCGGAGATGCCCTTGTTGTACACGTCCTCGCGGGCGCGCTTGCGGTCCTGGAAGGCGATCTGGAAGGCGGGCTGATGCGGGGAGTAGCTCGCATCGGCGACGTGCTTCATGTAGGCGGTGCAGACGTCGCAGCCGGATGGATGGACGATGCCATAGTCCTCGAGGAACTCCCATGGGGAGAGGAGGGTTGGGATGCCACGGCCGTCTCGGATGGACACGCGGAACGGCTCGTCGCTGCTTGAGAGCGGGTACATCACTGCGAGGGCGGATTCGGGCAGACCGCACCATCGCTGATATCCCAAAAAACACGTGCACGCCTTGCGGACAACGCCTGCCCAAGGCCCTGTTTGTCCCTCTTTGGCTGTGGCTTGAACCTTATTTGACCCGATATCATCCCCAACACAAGCCCTCCTCCACAACCGCCATGGCTTCAAGACCGACCGTCTCCGTCCAGTCCCCCGCTCGAGGTGCCTCCTCACCGCCCCCCACAGAGTCACCCGCCTCGCTCCCCCTCCCCGCCGTGCTGACCGCCCCCATCAGGCTCGATGTCGTCGCACAGGTCCACAGTCAGTCCCGCCTCTCCCCCCGCGTTCTCCCGCTCACACCCTTCCAGAATCCATCGCAAAGAACAAGCGCCAGGCCTACGCCGTGAGCGAAAAGGCGGGCCACCAAACCTCGGCCGAGTCCTGGGGCACCGGTCGCGCCGTCGCCCGTATTCCCCGTGTCGGCGGTGGTGGAACACACCGCTCCGGACAGGTGCGTCCCTCCCTCCCCGCCCGTTCCCTTCCCGTCCTTGATCGCCGGTCCAGGCTGCCTTTGGTAACATGTGCCGCGGCGGTCGCATGTTCGCCCCCACCAAAACTTGGCGCAGGTGGCACGTCAAGGTGAACCAGAACCAGCGTCGCTTCGCCACCGTCTCCGCACTCGCTGCCTCTGCCCTCCCCTCCCTCGTCCTCGCCCGTGGGCACCGCATCGAGCAGGTCCCCGAGATCCCCCTCGTCGTCTCATCCGCCGTCGAATCCTTCAACAAGACCAAGGAGGCAGTCGCCCTCTTGAAGAGCGTCAACGCCTACACTGACGTCCTCAAGGTCTCCAACTCGCGCAAACTCCGCGCCGGAAAGGGAAAGATGCGCAACCGTCGATACCGCCAACGCCGTGGCCCTCTCATCGTCTACAACGAGGACAACGGCATCGTAAAGGCTTTCCGCAACCTCCCCGGCGTCGAACTTGCCAACGTCACGAGACTGAACCTCCTCCAGCTCGCCCCTGGTGGTCATCTTGGCCGCTTCGTCATCTGGACCGAGGGTGCCTTTGCCCTTCTCGACCAAGTCTTTGGAACATTCGACAGCCCATCCGCCTTCAAGAAAGACTACATGTAGGTCTCAACACGCCCCCCTATATGTCCCTCCCATTAACACATGTCTAGCCTTCCGACCGCCAAGATCAGCAACCCCGACGTCACTCGTCTCATCAACAGCACCGAGATCCAATCCGTCGTCCGTCCCGCCAACGCCAAGGTCCAGAAACGACCCTGGACACAGAGGAAGAACCCCTTGGTCAACAAGGCTGTTCTCTTCCGCTTGAATCCTTACGCCAAGGTCCTTCGCCGACAGGAACTCCGTACGTGCCCGTCACCCAGCCGTGTGCCAATACTCATCTCCTTGCAGTCCGTCAGGTACAAAGAGAGAAAAAGCAAAAGAAGTCGGGGTCTGTTGCTGGCGAGGCGTTCCTCACCACCCTCTTCGCTCCCTAAAGTGGCTCGTAGTTGCTTGTTGTCTGTCTTATTATGGCCCATATGTCACGAAACACATGGGAAAAATGATGTTGACGTAAACACTCAATATGATACACATCGGCTAGTATACGATCTCAACGCTGATCCAAGGACGTAACATGAAACATGTTTCACTCATCAGTTCATACATCGCCTCACCCGAACAACAGATGAAATATCGTGTCGCAAGATCAGGTCCTCGGAAAACCTTAATCCTTGTCCGAGAATCCAAAACGACCCTCGGACAGGTTATTAAGCCTGTCCTCTTCCTTGTCAAGTTTGCGGACGGAGAACCAGAAGAAGATCCCAGTGACGCCCGCCAGAATGGCGACAGACGTGTAATTCCACACGAGCAAAGGATCGGTGGACAACGCTATTCGAGAGTCAGATCCTACATCCATATAAAAAGTTGCACTGATGACGACTGACAGACAAAAGCCTCGCCGATCGCAGCAGAGAGAGCACTCGTGAAGAGGAACAGGGACATCACGAGCGAGCGCATGTTCTTCGGAGCCTTGGTGAACGCATACTCAAGCCCGGTGATGGAAGCGAAAATCTCGCTGAACGCAATCAGAATGTATCTGGTCCAACCGATCTGTTAGTCTACCGACGACAAGGCTTCAAATGCACCGCTCACGATCCAGTTTGGATCCAGACGTTCAGGGGCGAGACAAGTGGATTCTTCGCAGAGTCTACGCACGTACTCGCATAATTACCGCACGGGTTCGTCTAATCGTATAGTTGGCACGCTTGAATTGGAATACACTAAATGACTCGCCTTGTAAATGTAGTACTGGACGACGGCAGCCCAAATCATGGCCGCAGTTCCAGTGGCAAAGCCCCAGGCAACTTTCTTAAGAGCAGTAAATCTCCAGCCCCTTCTTGCGAGTGCAGGGTATATCTGACGAAATGATGAATCAATTTGAATGACATCATAATCGTGGCTTGCGGCCTACCAGCAAGTCGCAGATGGGAATGAAAATGATGAGTGCGAAAGGGTCCAGGTTCGACAAGACATCATTCGGCAGGCCATGGGTGCTCATAGTGGCAGCTTGCGAGGTTAGATTGTTGTTCAACTGATTGTAGCAGAGCCCTGCGCACACAGAGTGTCATGATCATTCGCACGCGATAACAACACTGCTTACAGTAGATCGGGAACCACGCAAAGACGCTGCAAGCCTTGAAACCACGCCGGACCTCATCGACCCAGTTGTCGTCAAACTTCATCCACTTGGGCTTCTCACCAACCACCCTCGAGGGTTTAGCGCTCTCCCAGAAATCTTCCGCGGTGAGTTGTTTGATGCATTGAACAGGATTCCAGCTCCAACGGCCTGCAAGAGCGTATCGCCAAAGACGGAACGAAGTGCCCAACACGGAGCCAGTAGGAGGGGATACATGATATCGTCCGTGACCCAACCAGAGGATGAGGGGTGCGAGAAGGAAGACGGCAGTCGGAAGTGTAAATGCGAGCCAGTAGCCCACATACTACGACGCCATGCGATGCTCAGAAACGGCCGCCAAAAGTGAGGGAAGCATTTACCTTTTCCGCGTAGACCATGCCAATTTGCCCAACGAGCGCGCCAATGTTAATAAAGAGATAGAAATACTAGATCGGGGAGGGTGTATAAACATTAGAGGTGTGATGGAAGAACACGTACCATGTAGATCCTTGACGTCGTCATTGTAGGGTCGACAATGACACGCTCGCCAGACCTGGTGATAGAAATGAACGGTCTCGTGCGTCGGTATTGTTCAGCGACCAATGGCGAGATATTAGACTTGAACCCGCCAGTGCCCGTGCCTGTGACAACGAGAGACAATATGAACAATCCAACCGATGCATTCCCGCCAATAATACCGGGAACGGCAGAAATGATCATGATGATATGTCCAACTATAACCACAGCCACGCTCCAGCAAATGGTCCTGTAACGGCCCCAATAGGTGTCAGCAATGTAGGCACCACCGATAGGACAGATATATGACCTAATATTGTCGCATCAAAGTGAGATAAGGGTAACTGCAACCGAATGCCTACCAAAACTGGTAGAATGTAGTCAATCCGGTAGACATTTGCTGGCCACGTCCAAGAGCGCCGGACTGCCCATTCGTCCCACCGGCTCCAGTGTGAGAACCAGGTGGAAGTGGTTGCTGAATGAAGTTTACCTGTCAGAGTGCCCGATCAGTTGTGAGAAATGGTGAATCCGGCATGTCGACGTTCAACTTACAAAGACAGCAAAGGTACCTTTCGAGCGTATGATGATTGAACGCCGACAAGACGACAAAAAACCAAAATTTCGTACCATAATACTGAAAATGTCAGAAGTCAGAGGAGAGCGCTCGTTCTCAACGGAGTATTGAAGCACGTACCGAGAAACGCTCGGCCAACTCAACAAATGCAATCACTGCCACAAAGGGTTGGAATAGGTGTGGGGGAAGCAAGAGATCACTCACAGTATGCAGTCCATGGAAGGGCATCGGACACACGGCGGAGAGTCGCCAACTCTTCTTCTGAAGGAAATTCGAGTCCCTCATGTGCACTATCAACGTCATCGTCGCTGGGCAACGGATCCTTCTTCTCGAGGGAGGCCGCCAACGAGAGACGTCGGTCGTCTTCCGCTAATGCAGAGGGAATAGCGTGATCGAGCTCCAGACGGGCCATCCTGCTAGTGGAAGAGTAAGGACAAGGTCCAAGAGGGATCCGAAATGGTTAGCTTCGTTTCTCCCCTTTTGAAACGGCATTAGAGTTCCGAGCAGGAGTAATTCCGCACCTTTTCCTGATATGACGGTTGCATGGCCCATAGTGACGTCCACCCAATCCGCACAAAACGTGTCACCGGGTTGATGAGAATGATAGTGGAATGTCAAGTTGGCCTCAACGGGCTGTGCAGCTCACATGGAACTGTCAATTGCTTATCGCCAGTTGTTCTGCGATTCAAATAGCAATCATGCATATGGTGGACAGCTGTGGAGTGATCGCAAGTATAATCAAAAGAATGGCGTGCCTTGATCATTACGCCCCGCTTAATTTAGATTCTCAACCCTGGGAAACCCGTTCAATATTCATGTATTCGGAAAACATTGATAACCCGTTAATTACGCTGGGGAATGCACATGCAAACCGGACGGCGAGAAAAGACGAACAACGTCAGCACGGAGAGGAAAAAAACAACGAACGAAGGTCGTCGACGGTCATGTCCGACCGTCGCGGGGTCACCTTGAACGGAAACAGGAAAGGGTGGCTGGGTCATTCATTGATACAAAGTTCTGTTAATTTATTATGGGACATGTAATAAGCTCAACGACGTACATGGCAATCCCGCTTGACCACTGCGGCTCGAAATCAGTCTCATTCCCATCAGTGTCCCTCGCCTTGGAGAAATTGAACAATGCGAGCATCCCGGATATCGCGTACCAGAGGGAGGCATCAGCGACGTGCCGTCCCACGCATATCCTAATAGCCGACCTGTTATCTCAGAGCTCGTATGCTGTAGAGCCAAGGTATGCTACCTTCTGCCAAACCCGAAAGCGTAACCAATGTCATCCTGATTCAGATCCCCCTCTGCATCCAAGAAGCGTTCGGGAACGAAATCGAAGGGCTTTGGATACCTCGCCTCATCATGGGTTATCGCCCTATGCCCAGTGAGTCGAACACACAGTAAAGCCCACCTTGGACGTACCAGATGTTTGGCATCACCGTGGCCCCTAGGTTCAACTCAGACAAGCTGGAAATCCCGTGAAAAGGGCATTACCTTTAGGAATATAGTAACCCTCATATTCATCACTATCCGTAGTAGCATGCGGAGTCGCTATGAGGGGACAATGCGTCAAGTTTGGTTAAACGAGAATGATAAGAAGCCTTACACAGAGGCAGGATAGGATGCCATCTCAACGTTTCCCGGAGGACAGCATCAATATACTTTAACGATGGTCTGTCGCTCCACGCTGGCAACCTCGAGGTTCCCACCGTGACATCGATAGCACTTTGCGCTTTCCTCTGAACTTCCGGAAAGAGAACCATTGCAAGAATGAACACCTGGAGGGTCGACGCTGTCTGCATATCACATTAATCGCGAACTTATATATCAGTCACCGAGTTACTGACAGTTTCCGAAGCAGCTGCAAGATACGCGACATGGAGATCAAAACGGTATATGTCACGCTGGACTATGTACTGCTCACCTCCAAAAGCAGTTGCCGAGGCTTCCTTGATCCCCTGAAGCAAGTGTTGCTCATCAGATCCATCGGCCCTCATTCTATTCAATGCGTCGGAGACCATCGATGTGCCTGCTGTCCCATCCTTCTAGAAAGGGGTTTCAAAGCGAGTCGCCCAGGACCCAAGGGAACTGACCATTCTCCCCAAGACATACTCAAACGGAGTATCTACCCATTCTTTGGACCACTCTCTTGATTGCGCAGCTTTCGTCTGGATGCCCATTCCAGGAATCCAATAAGGGAGTGACAACACTAGTTGGTGCATTAGCATGACATTTTGCGAGGAAGGGGAAAACCTGCAAAAAGGAAACACGCTAAAGAATGCCGCCACTTCTGGTCGAATCTCCTCAACAGTCAGTTTCAAGGCCCTGCCGACGACATTCACCATGGGGTCGTCCTTCGGCTTTGTTTCATAGTCGTAGAGGGCTGACATGATAATGGATGAGGAGTACCTGTTCCGACGAGAAAGTCGTCAAGGAAAGTTGGATTGAAAAGGAAGAACACACACGTATGAAGATGCTCGAAGCAAGCTTCTGGGTCTGGATCGTCGAAAATGGCTAACAACAATTGATATGACTTGCGCTGCTGCATCGGACGATACTGTGGCGAGGCATCGGTCCTGAATGTTTGGTGAAAAAGTCTTCTATGTAACCGCCATCTGTCCCCATAGCGCATCAAGACTGTATTGAAGTCCACGCCGAACCTATGAATGACCCAGATTAAATTTTAGAGCGGCGCATTGGGAAGGGTCCATACAGTGCATTCGTCGGTATTTCCGGTCGATCAGAGTAGATATTCGAGCGTCCTTCCAAGAGCGCCTTTGCGATCTTTTCGGAGTTGATCACGATGATTTCCTGGTTAAAGAAACTGGAGTAGACTATATCACCTGTGCAGGATGTTAGTCTCCCCTCGGTGTGTATATAGATGGGACTCGCCGTAGAGTTTGGCCCATTCCGTATAAGTGAGCCATGGGGCGGACGTGTTGATACCCCGAATATTGCCCACTATTGGTAGAGGTGGTGGACCAGGCGGTAAAGGCAGCGCACGTCTCTTCCTCCGTAGCCGGAGATACCCAACGTCGAGTGCGACAACACAGAGGACGGCGGCAAGACAGAGCTGTTGCCAATTTGACGCGGACATGGAAGGCGAGGAGAATCAAGAGGCAGAGATGGGACCCACCGATATTTGTACTTACTCGGTCGATCCGATACGCATACAAATAATGTGATAATAATTCTTCTGAATATTGGGTCTCGAGTCATGCCAAAAGCCTACAAAGCCTGACCTGGTGACAAATAGTTCTTTGAGTCATACCAGACGGTTTAGGCCGCTATCACTGTACCAGTCAGTGATCTGCAAAGCAAAGCGCGAGACTGAGCAACTTGAAGGGCAAACAAACGGAGGAGCACGTAACGAGTTTTGGACGACCGAGGGAATGACCAACTTGCATCAGGAGAGTGCGGTTGTTACGTTGCGTTTCTGAAGGCTTTCGCGAGCCTACGCGAGGCTTAGCAAGGAGTCTGATTGGACCAGAGCACCTCGTACGACACTCTCCCTGGATTTGGTCACCATAATGGTCCCATCATGACCGCTTGAAACTGCAGATGACCTGGCAAATTATAGTGTGTTCGCGGACCCATTTAACCTGTCATCCAACAATGCTGGCAAGAGTCAGACATCCGAGCCTTCGCACGACGCTTAGGAGGGCTTTGCTGAGCCCATCTCGAGGCGGGACTGCCCTGTATCTCCGCCACGGACCCCACCTTCAATTT
Source organism: Neoboletus magnificus (assembly GCA_003316145.1). Lineage (NCBI taxonomy): Eukaryota > Fungi > Basidiomycota > Agaricomycetes > Boletales > Boletaceae > Neoboletus > Neoboletus magnificus. Next base: position 35,137 of record QFEI01000129.1, on the reverse strand, counting down.
GGCGGAAGCGGCGCCACAGGCAGCCTGAGGATTTCTCAGCAGCCAGCATCGCTCCGTAGTTCCAAAGACTGTATCCAGATACCGAACAGACACGTATCCCTTCTCCCCAGACCGACAGGCAACCAGATGGCATCTCTCTCAAAGCCCAGCCTGACCAGCATGCAAATTTGCGGTTGGTTGTCTTTGGGAGAACAAGCCATGAGAGGCAACGCTGCAAACACGTTTCTGCATGCGGTGGTGGATCAGCGTGGATATCCTGCCGCAGTCTGGGATGCTGGTTGACCTTCAAACCATGCAAGGCCTTCCAACTTTCGAGCCTGAGCAGCTCCATTCCTCGCCGTTGGCAGCACACGCCATCAGTGCCGTGGCGACTGCGTCTGTCTTATTAGCAAGCGTATCTATGCCTGCTTCTCGTCACCAAAGTATTTCGGTGCGCATTCATCTCTCCCCATGTCGTCCTTCGAGCCTCAACCCAACCGCAAGCTGGTCGAAATGCTTCCCTTTGCCTCTTCCCTATGCATTCTCGCCGCTCTTGCCACCGGCTCCTTCGCTCTTCAAAGTAGCGCCAATCTTTCTGCTGCCCCTGATATCAGTAAATCTAGGATGTACTCTAGCGCCATTTCAAGCATCATTGCCGCGGTCACCCCGATGCTGGCACTCATCTATTTCTGTCCATTGTACTTGCTCTATCGCCACTCCAGACGCCATCCAAGAACACTAAACAAGGTATCTGGAATTCGTATCCAGCAGTATGGCCCACGTAAGCCTAAGAATCATTGGTCCCCCCCCCCAGGGCGGTAACCTTGTGGCTTACACGTGCTACAGTCCTCTATATCTTTCTGCTCTTTAGCAGCTTAGCGGAGGTTGATTCATTCATATTGTTGTCTTGGATGACCGAATAACCGCATTGCGAAACATAGGTAGCCGACGCGACTTGGCTTTTACTACAGTACAAGTACAACGACAACGCGCCTGATTCAGCGACACGCGCAGGGGTGCGTTTTTTGCTGTGAGTACTTTCCGCCATAGGCTGGATGAACACGTTCTCTTGTTGACATTGTGCAGGTTTGCAGGATGTTGGACCACTGTTACATCTGGAACGTATACCCTTTTCTTCCTTGACCCGCTCTGGTCACGACGTCCAATCGCGTCGATTGGCACGCAAGCAGTATGGGTACTCGTAACATGGGTTTTCTGGGTTGCAGGCACCGGAGTGCTCAACAAATCCCTTCCCTCGCTATTCATGAGTAATTCTTGCGAAGGGGTCATCTACTGCGGGCAGTTGCAAGCACTGTTTGGTGAGTATGTTGTTAGTGCCTATAAATGCCACCACTGACCATCCCCGCAGCACTCTCGGTCATTGAAACGTTGGTATTTGAACGAAATCCGGGAGCTTGCTATTCTAACTTGAGCATCTGACAGACTTACTTTGACATTCGGCATGATCGTTATCACATGGTTGGTATGGAGGTCTGCGCGGTACGTCCGTCAACCAGTGGTGGTCAGAGTTCCTCCCATATGACACGGCATCGGAATGCGTTGTGGAGTCAGGGGTAGGCAAATCTGAATTATGCAGAGATGGAACAATACCACCCGCTAGATCAAACTCACGCTGGGTTGTTAAGCGACCCCTATACTCCCACAAGGAACTGGCATTACGATGACTCTTTGGTTGGATTTACAGTTTATGATGATGGCCACTTTTTATATCTTTGTCAATGCTGAAATATGATGTCGCTGAACAGATGCAAGTACATATTTATAGTTCGGCGACTGGCAGGCAGTACTACCCATTCCATAGCCCTTCGTGTAGCTCCAGAAAAACTTCTATAAGTCGTTTTGAGGTTCACCAGCAGATGCTGTCATACCCAGGGTACGCACACAACGCTCCCAGACTGGGCAATGGGCAACGCTGTGCAACCGCTGTGCGGAACCGTGGTTTCCCTGCTCCTCAGCTTAGATTCGTGCCTACACTATAGGCCCTCTTACACCTCACAGTTGCCATAGCTCACAACCTGGATCTCAACAATGAGTTTTCGGACGCAGTGAGCCTTCGTCAACTCGGGCTGAAAAGAGGGAATGCTGACTGCATTAACCCCAGGACGCGGCAAGGCTCGTGCATGTAGCCGATCTCGCGAACCAAGCCCAACACCGCTACCATTCTTGCGGTTGGGTGACAAACCAGGGCCTTTGTGGCGTGCTTGTTCAAGATCACGATTTTGCCGAGCATCTGCGCATCCATCATGGTGTCATAGGTCCAGACAAAGCACTGCTGAGGTGTTGCTGGGTCAATTGCCATGCTGAAATGAAGAAAGAGAGCTTGACGAAGCATGTCCAAGAGAAACATCTCGAACTGAGGCATGCATGCCCGTACTGCCCCGAGCAGTTCACTCGCAGCCATACGATGCACAACCATGTATTGAGAATGCACTCCGGCAGCTAAGAGTGATCCTGTCTGGCCTGTGAGTGGCTCTGTTGCCATTCCCTTCCGAGATATCATCTAACACATTCCTCCAGAGACATATATCCGGAGATCCAATCTATCATTAGTTTTTCGGGATGTATGATGGCTGTACCCCGACTTCTGGATGCGTTACCTCTGAACGTTTATCAAACATACATATCTACATACTACCGTACATGTGAAGGCACCCTCCCTACTCCAGCGCCCATACGTGTTCCTGATACGGCAAAATCAACAGTCACCTTATTGTGTCCATCTGAACTCAGACAACCCGCATCTTCCACACATGCACCCAGTCGTCGCTTTCACCACGCCATTTCCTGTAGGAGCCCCATAAGACCCCATACAGGGTGCATTCGCATTTGCCGGATCCATCCCTTTCCGAAATCTCATGATAACTTTGCACGAGACCGCGTTATCACGAACACCAGTAGCCGGGTCGACGTTTGGCAACTGTCAGAGTTGTTGGGGACACCAATGTGTGACCGAGGGACATTCGTCGGAATTCACCCAGATCCGGACACAAAACTAATTCGCACCAGACACCGAGCGCATTTAGACACAAGATGGATGATTCCCGCCCTTCCACCGACGGCTTCCTTATCAGAGCAAATGCTGAGCTCGGTCACCACATCTTCGACGAAGGGTATACCAGCCCCTTGGAAAGCTATACCAGGCCGGAATCTATGATATAGCATGGCAAAATCAGGGCCTTGTCCAAGCACGTATGGCAGGGTGTGTTTTCGCGTACCGTTCGACCTTTAATTCTTCCTCTGCCCATTCGTCGCCTATGCCTTGTGTACCCACCATACTTCTGATTTGTTCCTGAATAGCCCTCACACTCTCCTCGGACATCATAGTAATGGAAATCCGTCCTCGAAATATGAGGGGGGTTTCGGGCTCAGGGTGGGCTGGCAAAGCCGGACGCGTAGACTCTAGACCGTAAAGTGAACAGGGTACCCAATATATTCCGATAAAATCCTCGACGATGATGGAGCACCGGTGGATTCACAGATGTACCCCTGCATACCCTTTTGGTCCCAGAGTTCAATGTGGACACTAATATTGACGCGATCAGTGGAGCTACAGAACAAAAGATGTCATTGGTCAAGATACCTCACCTTCTCCACTTCTGTAACGTTGCTTCACCCGGATTAAGAGGAACGGAGAATGTTTCACAGCCTGAACCCTTGGGGACAGTGACTTCAAGACGGCCGCCTTCAGGGGCTAAGAAGGGTCCGCGATGATATAGGGTTGGATTAACACCAGCTAATCACCACGAGGCTGGGGTTAAAAAGGCAGGGACTGTCTTTAGACGAGGATGTACCTTGCCCACTTCCCGAGCCGACAGTGCAACATTATTGTCCGCCTGATGATACACCACTTTCGATCATTCTGGTATTCGTGTTGACAAGTAAATATATATATATATATATATTGGGATCAGCTATTGTTGAGACACACCTCGAAGCCCTCCAACATGTATCTTGCATCTTGAACTGATGTGCCTTTGCAACCCTAGGGGCAGGGTCAACCAAGCAACTGAAGGTCATGACGATTGAGGGATACCTTCGTCGCTCGAAGGTTCGACGTGTCGAATATCGAATAATCCGTCATCGACGGATTAGCTGCTGCACCATTGCCTGGAGACTCCTGTTGTCCTGAGAAAATCAATATTAGATGGATCCATTATTAGGGCAGTTCAAAAGGGACCCTTCCACGAGAAGCCAGGTGTCGTTCAACCCCTCGCGTCTAGGTACGTCATCGGGCCCACCAAATAGCTTCCGCCTACTGGAGAGTACCAGGTAAAGCGATTGATGCTAGGACAATGACCGCCGGGACGAAGATGGCAGGCAGTACGGTAAGGAGGTTTTGTCGCATGAATACTTCCATGCTAGTCCTATATGTTCGGTTCGAGTGATGCAATCAGTGGGTTCAGCGAGCCACGGTGAACAATTCGACCGCGCGGAGGGGCCTTGGGGAGGAAGAAAATCATTTTTATTTGCTGTAGACATAACCTGGGGCGGGGCTACGCACGTTGTAGTTCCGAACGGACGACGACATAGTTTTTCCCTAGTCTGGTGAGGGCCACGTGTGCGGCCAGCTGCTCTGCTCCATAAGAGATTGTAATCATTGTATCCCCCTCACTCTAGCTGTTCTCGTAATGGCCATATGAACGCCACCGTCAAGATAGATCCGCGTTCACAATACCATTCATCCCTCCCACTGAGAGTCTGAGAGTGCAAACCCCGCTTCCTCAAACGGCTTTTGCATCCGGCCACGAACAAACTGGCCTGGATTGCCACCCTTGTATAAGCTTTGGACGTGTCTGTGATGGTGTGCATGGATCTAGTTGTTTTGTAGCAATATCGATTTCCCGGTGCGCTCGTACTAGAATCACTGCGGCGAAATCAATACCGCGCTAACAATGTTTGTGTGGAATCTACCTTTAGATTCCTGATCCAATCCCGAAGGATGATATGGAGATGTGATCAGATAATCTTGAGGCTACAAGCTCGAAACCAGTCGGTTTGCATGATTTTGCGGGATCTGGGGATGCGTTTTCGACGGCGGTTGGTCTGTAGCCTTTGAAAAAACCTCCTAACACGGGCCGTGCTGGCCGACGTAAAAAATCGGCATCGAAGAAGTATTTTTTCCCTGGACCTACATACAAGCCCACTGCCGACTCGGCCCGGCATGACGCTCGCTGGTTCCGGACGGCAAATCGGGAACTCTCCGATTGGTCGTGCCTCTCGGAACAAACCGGCACGATCGGAAGGTAAAATGCATATTTGAGGCGCAAAAAAAAGTTGAGTACAAACCATCGACCTCTTTGGTCCACGTCACAACTCTAGGCTCATCGACATCACATAGACTATTACAATGCCTTTCGCTCCTGGTCTGTTCGGTCCCTCTCCAACAAACTCGCGTCTGACCACGTTGCCACAGGTGACGCCGGCAAGGGTGCTTCCCTCTTCAAGACACGTTGTAAACAATGCCACAACGTCGCTGCTGGTGAGCCCAATGCAGTTGGACCCAACCTGCATGGGTGAGAATGACTTGATATCAGCTCGGAGGCTGTTGGCTAATCCGTAATTCAGGCTCTTCGGTCGTAAGACCGGACAAGTCCCAGGCTACCAGTACACCGCTGCCAATGTAAACAAGGGTGTTACATGGGACGAGTCCACACTGTTCGAGTATCTCGAGAACCCCAAGAAGGTATGTCACCTTTCTTCCTGTGTTCCAACTAATCGTTGACATTTCCATCTTTTAGTACATTCCTGGCACCAAGATGGCCTTCGCGGGTCTCAAGAAGGAAAAGGACCGCAATGACCTCATTACCTGGCTCAAGGAAGCGGTACGCTGCATGTTCTGGGATTTTCTTTCCCATGCCAACTAATGTTGTTTCGATTCTAGACCGCCTAATTTTATATTCATTGTCACGGACTCGAGCGACCATCCGCAAATTACATTACCACTTCAACTTGGTCTTATTCCTTAGATGACCATCGACCATACTGCATAGTACCTGCATACTCCCCCACTCAGATTGACATACATTCTCCACCGGTGCCATCGTCGGTGAAAATAGGCCGAGGATAATACAGCCTTACCGCCCTGTTACCCAATGTGAACTTGACGTGAAGTCTACGTCCCATGAATATGTTGGACCAGAGCAATAAATAAACCATGTCCCAGAATACGACGTAAATACGTGCAAGGTTGAGTATAAATTAGTTGCGAGAGTGCCCTTATGCATCATAAATGAGAAGATATGATGGTCTGATTGCATTCTCCCCGTAGCAGACCAGCTCGTCATAGTTCAGGGAGCCCCCAAGGGCAACTTCAGCGAGAACCTGAATTGTCCAGCAGTTAACAACCCGACCGATAATGAAAAGATACTATGAAGACACACCGAATCATAACCTGGTGGGGGTGCAGTCAACCTTGTGTTGTCCTGCGTCATCTTATATCCTTTTCCAACAACGACTTTGTTGAGGAGTATCGCCTTCTGCCTCGAAGGCTTGACATTGCTCGAGTAGTCGTTGGATTTCGAAGAGGTTGAGGACGTGTAGATGCCCGCACCGAACCTGCCATCCCTCATGGTCATCACGCTGCCGATCACAAGAAAATCTGTCACTTGCCTGCCCCAACCAGTCTTCTTTCCAAAGAGATTCAAACTGTACGATGTACGGATGATACCACACAGCGAACACGATGTTGACGAGCAGAGGCTGGTGTTTCCGTTGTCCCCCAGTAGGCATTCCCTGGTCGTCCCGTGCCAACGACGGTTTTCATTTCCAGGAGACCGTCCAGCAGCTGCAAATTTGCCTCGACTCTCGACAGACGCCCTGTTGGTAGTTCTGAGTAAGACGAGAGGTGCGTGTGTGGATGGTGGGGTCGTCGCTCACCGATATGCTTCATATTTCGCGATGGAAGTGGGGTGCCCAATGACTTTGTATACTCGGCGCACAGATGGACAAGGTGTCTGGTGCCGCCACGAGGCCTTGAATTGGTCGGAAACTACACACTGTCAGACCTCTGGGGAACTGACAAGTTACAACAGCGTACCGCTCTTGAAAGTGTCATGCCCACTGCGGACTTCAAGCAGCAGTGGCGCGCTCTTTTCTGCCTTCGAAGCACACGCCTGACCGCAAAAATGGCCCTTCTTGACGGCTTTCCCGCAGAGCAGACAGCCGTTCTTCAGTGGTCTGGAGCGCAGAGCCGTAAGTATTGCATTGACTAGACCGGATTGCGTGAATACGGACTTGGAGGATGCCGCGGGTGCTCCTCCTGCAGCCCCTGCAGCCCTTGCTTGCTGTGCGCAAGTTTTGCCACAGAAAGAATGAACCGTCTTCCCATCGTTATATTTTGGCTGCTTGTGACAATACTGTACAGTATTACATCACCATCAGGGTTCACGGAGGCGGTAACAACAAAAAGGCAACATACGTCACACATGTTGGCTTTGGCACGAGGGGTAGCCTTGGCGTTCTTTCCCTTCGCAGAAGGCTTACTGCCAGTCGCAGTCTTGTTCTGAATCTTGGCAGCACAGGTCTTGCTGCAGTAGGAGTGGGTCTTCGTTCCATCAAAGTATTTGGGTTTCGCGTGGCAAACCTGTAAAGGGTATCACAATGAATGGAGGGCGCACCACATGCGTCAGGGAAGTGGCATACATCACAAAGACTGACTGCGTTCGTCGTGGTCTGTCGAGTGGGGGGGGCATTAAACACTGGCTGTGTTTGCGGGGGTTGAGCTTGGGCCGATTGTGCCTGGGCGCTTTGGGCGGCTAGGTATTGACCAGCCATTGTGCCAAGCACAGAAAGCGCAGCGTGCATGGGTGGAAGTGCGGCACTCATATCGAATTAGGTGGTGCCTGCTTTCTCCGGAAGAATATAGTGTATGAAAGAGATATGAGTGCGAATAGTCAATGATTGCTCGCCAGGAGCAGCTCAAGTGTGTGGATAAGACAAGGAGGGGCGATAATGGGTTGGGGAGAATGGGTGTTTTATAGCAATAGGGCAAGCACGTAGCGCATTGCGGCAAGTCCTCGAGCAACGCGAATAGCGCGTGTTCCCCGCGAGGGTTGAATGAACTTCGTGGCTGGGGATATTGTTCGCGGTGTAGCCAGACGGCGTCCATGACTCCACGTCTGTACTTGCCGAGGTAAAGGTCACTTCCACCTTGGCACAAGGTAACCGCACCTTGTACATGGCAACATTGAATGGCACGTGCGAGTACCCAGTACACTTTGATCCGGCGATTTGATCAGCTACATTCTTGACCACACGAGGTAACGGACCCGACCGACTTCGTGGACGGCACAGCGTTTCTGTGCTATTGGCTGGATGCGATGCGGCTGGGGCAGTACCAGTGCCGACAATTGGGGCCACTAGTCGAGGGTTAGTTCAAGCTCTGGAATGGATATCACAGCCATCATGGCTATATTCGGATTCCGGATTTCACCTTTTCGGGCGGCAATTGTTGAAGATCAGAACACCTTGAAGGGAACATGTACAGCAGACCTTCTCATAATGCATAGCATCGGCAGCGACATTGATGTATTATACTATGCATTGTTAGAGATGGCTGGGAGAGGACCCGAGTACAGCTCTCCGGCACTAGGACCTAATATACACAACTACCTTATGCACTATGAGAAACTCTACTGTGATACACCAGAATACAAGTGTCGTAGTACAATCGTGGACATGGCTATCATACAAGGTGCGAGGGTATCAATATATAGATAAGCATCCGTATAAACACTCGTGCACGTTGGCAGTTGGCTTGCCACGGTCTCGCGCTTTGCCCCTAATTATGACACGAGAGGCGTTTTAAATATTGTCTGCACAAATGCCTTCAGATTTGGTACACGTTTAGGCTTGTCCCCATACACAACCAGATACGCTGGACGCACAGTGTCATTCTCGTAGGTGACCGTTTCTATTGATCATCATCCTCAGTCCTGCCAGAAAGCTGCCTATGTGGTCTGACGAACCTTCATAATTCAAGTCCCATCCAATTTCTCCAGCAATCTATGTAAAAGATTAGATAGATGGTCGTGGAGAGTACCATCCTCATACCGAGTCGTATCCAGACGGTGGTGCGATTAGGTCAGGAGCATTCCGATATCTCTTATAGGGCCTTCCTACAACAACGCGGCTAAGGATCGTTACCCGCAGAGAGGCACTTTCGGAGAGATTGGAGATATAATCATCTGCCTCTGTTATTTATAAGGAACCATAGTTGGTGTTAGCAATAAACCTGGAGGACGTACTCGAGGAGCAAGATGTAGTATAGATGCCGTGTCCGAAGCTGGATCGATATCAGAATAGCCTTTTTCTAAACGTAATTCCACATACCGCTTGAACGAGTTCTTCGAGCCTGATAGGTAGATTAGCGTGGGTAAAGGGAAACGAGTAATACCAAATAGACTTACCACATTTGCTCACATCAAATGAGCTCCGCAAAATGGAGCACAAATAGCATTCCTTGAGACCGCAGAGCAGCACACTGGCTGAAGACTCCCCTAATAGACACGCACGGTTAGTACCGTGGAAAAGGAGTTTCTCGTTTCCTCGCTTGTCTTTGGCTTTGAGAGTGGCCTGGACTCGGTCCCTGCAATCTATTAGGGATAGGGGAACGCTGATAGGAAGGAGCATATATACCTATGGTCCAAATACGGCTCAAGCGCAGTTTCTGGCCAGAGAACTTTGAAAATATATTGGATGTCGGGTCTCGCTTTCTTACGATGGCGCCATCCTTTGACGAAGAGTTGCTCTACTATATCGGTAACATACATCAACCCTCTTTAACGCCAGCTGGAAACAAGGATGGTTACGCACCTTCACCGAATCTAGAGCTGTCTTTATCAAGTCGGACCAGCCGATTTCGTCGACCATTGGAGAAGTTCACGGGGTTATCCAGAGAAAACTCGTCGGGAGGCACCAGCTTTACCCATTCATCTTTGCGGGGAGCAGCCATGATCAGATTGAGCTGACAATGCGATTTGTGCAGAAGGAACGGGAAAGAAGAGATGAGATATTATATGTTGCCCATGGCGCACGCCGCGCACCTCACCTCCGCTGCACCCCATCGGCACAGACAATGAGACTGAACCGATTCATGTCGTACATGTTGCTGCCACTAATAACGTGGACAATTAGCCAGCGTTACTATCCGCGGTCTTCGTGGCAATCCACTGAGAAAGCAGCGCAATTGACGCGACACGTACCACCGTCTTGCAATTGAATTATCTGAGCCGACTCCATCTGTAGCACGTACTAGATGAGGCGAGTCCTGTGCTTACCATGCAGCATCCACGCCGTCAAAACGTTGACGGATGGTGGCATCTAGGCCGTCCAGAAAAGGCAAGTGAGTAAGATGGAATGAAGCGCAGCCTGCAAAACACGTTGCAGCTGGTTACACGTTGCAGCTAAATGGCTTGTCGGGCGCGCGTCCGTGCCAAAACAAACGAGCTGGATCAATTTGATAGGTCGAGCTTCCTCTAGGTTATCCGGTTCCCCCTCGTGGTGGACCCATCATTCCGAGATATTTGCGTCGCGAAGGGTGTCGGCTACATCGCCTTCTCGGAGCAGAGCTTTATAAGGGACTTCCTTTTCGTGAGCTGTGAAGGAAGCTATCGCTTGAACCTGCACTGACTCGATCACCCCCTCGCGTATCTTCAAAATTCTCTATCTACTCGTTGCAATCTTCGTGGTCACGTTCGGAATGCTAGACACTCGTCGGATCATGAAGCTTTTTGGACTCGGAGGTTCCCCGACTACACCTCAGTCTGCCTCTGGCAGACAAAAACAGAGGCCCGTTACACAATACTGTACTCCAAGGTATGAAAGGTTTCCTTGGACAGGTTCCGGCTAATGGATCACAGCAACTCATACCTGAAACCGCCATCTCCTAGTGTTTCCAACAACGATGGTACAGAGGCGGATTATCCACCCCTTACAGCTCCTGTTGCTCCCATCGGCGCATCCATAGCTCCATTTCGAACGTCAAAGACGCCGCAGATCCTATTTTACGACAAGAACGACCCATTGTATGAATTCACCAACTTTTCGCCGCATGAAGTCACATACAAAGGGAAGAGGTATCCGACAAGCGAACATCTATTTCAAGCACTCAAGGTACGCGTTATCAGCTTCTCGCTTGTAGGTACTGACACTGGTCCTTGTTCCCCGGCCTCGGCGATAATTCGTTTAGTTTCTGGACGACCACCCCGAGATCGCGGAGCGGATTCGGAATTGTGGTGAGAGGCCGATGTTGGCTTTCGACGAAGCACATCGATACCAGAAATTGGTGCGCCCGGATTGGAGGCAAGTCAACATAGAGAAGGTACCCGTCAATTCTCCCTAGTGCGTACTTTCTGAACCAACCAGCCTTCGTCGTGCAAACCTAGATGGAAGTTGCCCTTCGCCTCAAATTTACTCAACATCCTGACCTCAAAGTGTTACTTTTAGGAACGGGTGATGCTGATCTCGTTGAGGTGAGAGGAGTCCCGTCGCCTCGTTCCGCCTCCGGACTCAAATCTACCTCAGAATTCTCCTCGTGACTATTTCTGGGGAATCGGCGCTGATCACTCCGGCCGCAATGAACTTGGAAAAGCCCTCGTGAGGCTTCGGGAGGAGCTACGCCAAGAACAGGATAACCCGTCCCATATTCCGACTGCCCGACGAGACACAACCCGTTTTTCGGTTCAGGATCTTACTTCCCTTGTGCCCAATCAACCGATCTCCAATCTGAATACGCAACGATTTTCTGTTACGTCTATTCTGGCACCCGGGAACGGATTCTCCATCCCACAGATAGTTTTACCTCAGGGCAGTGGACTTTGTGAGGTATGATCGAGTACCTGCCCCAACCGACACGTCGTCTGATCAATGAGTTAATACAGTTCTGCCAAGTGAGACCCAAGTATCAAAGCCACCCTTACTGCGGGCGCACCTGCGCCACAGAAGCTACTAAGATGTGCAGCGTGCGTACTTTAACTCCCACTTCTTCCTTCGTCATACTGAGATCACGCATCCTGTGTCCTTGGCAGTTTTGTCGCTCGAAGCCCCGCTTTGGGAAGCATCCATACTGTTCAAGAACCTGTGCGGCCAAGGCGGGTGGAGCAGTTTGATCACCCGAAACTGTTTTCTATGCGGTGGACCATGATACCGGTCCAGTGGGGCTCGAGATATGAATATGGTTTCGTTAATTATGACTCATATCTTAGCACCATCCTACTTCTGTTACTTATTAGACAGGTAACTGTTCGACCCAGCTGGGTTCAAATGTCCATGGAACTTGTGTAAAATCAATGCAGAGTGGTTTGTCGTGATGTCAACAACTGATTAATGTGTTAAGATATAAACAGGTAAGAGAATGATACAACAATTGCAAGTGTGATAGGACTGTGTGGTGAGCAAAGAGGTGCAGGTGAACAATAAGATGTAGATGTATAGCGTGGTGAAATAACACATGTGATTTGATGATGAAGGACAGAGAGCTTGCATAGATATAAGAAATGATGCGAGATGTAAATGCATAGTGCCAGCACAATGAACTGAGAGTGTCCCTACAATTCACTTGTCGGTAAAATCAACAGAATACCCAAGAGATAAAACGCGTCTAATACCATCTACAGCAATATATCGTTAGCAATGTTTAGTAACTCAACTAGATTAAAATATTTTTCTTACTTCGAATGGGGCTTATGGCCCGCATTGGACTGAGCGCTCGCATGGGGCTCCGCGACCGCACGAGCTTTGCAGAAACTGGATGCGTGCTCTCATTTGGGACGCAATTGACAGGACTTGGCTCAGGCGGCATAGGCGAGTTTGTGTACGGAGTAAGCACAGGACGGCCCTGCGCTGACGAGGAAGGCCGGGAAAGTAACATAGTAATGCTAGGGCCGCATTCAGCGCCTACAGGGATACCTTTGCTCTCCTTCTTCGTTCGCCGACCACGGGAAGGTGTCGAGGTATGCGTGGAAGGTATCCTATTGTTGTTACACACAGATGGAGGACCGGCCGACTTGCTAGAGCTAGGATCAGAGGCAAGGGCCGTAGCAAGAGTTGTGAGACTAGGGATATATTGAACTTCCGGGGTACCCCCACGCGGAGGGAAAAGTAAAGGAAGGAGGTGACCAGCTGAAAGCTTTCTTGGAGGGAAGTAGGTCGTCGAACAGCTGTGCTGTGTCCCAAGAGAGGACTTTGAACGGGTGTGACTTCTCTTTGAAGTCTTTGAATTGGATGTACCGCACTCAGGCATGGAAGGTTCGTGTGCAGCAGAAGCAGAGGCATCGTTGCACTTGGCAACCGTGTCTGCAATATTATGGATATGGAGATGGTATTTGAGGGCTTCGACGCCAGGCAGAGTATCTGCACATCCCCGACGGCGACATTGGATCCAATTTGTAGGCTTCAAACCGGCGTTATGCATCATCGCAATCGCTTGGGTTTGCTATAGTTTTGGCGTCAGTACACAGTGCCAAAAACCTATACGGGCGAGAGGGCAACGCACAGCTTGTATGAGCGCTCGTTGATCGGTGCGACGTATGTGGACTTTGGGTTTCGGTCTCCACATCATGTCCATAGTGGACTGGGCGTCCACTGACGTAGCAAGTGTGTACATCGAACGCTGGTCGTCAGGAACTTGAGGGAGCCCCTTGTCCTTAATTTCCGTCGTGGCAGATTCAGGCACGTGGTCGCTACCATGAACTGCACGATAACAAGCAATGATCTGTTGGGCCGCGCTGAGGGTGGAACTTTCGTCCACGCTTGTTACTGATGCAACTTGAGAAGTAGAGGTATTCTCATTGAGCATGGAGATGAATTCCCATCGCGAGGGATCTGAATCATTGGAATCGCTGTCGTGTTCTTCGTGTGTGGCATCATCGTAGTCAGCGGAGACGGCTTGTGGAACTTCCAGGGGGAATATACCGGCAAAACGACGAGTATCGGGCTCCATACGACGACCAGCGCGTAGATCGGTGTGGTTTTCAGTAGCGATGCGGAGGTTGTGAGATACGGTGTTGGGGTGCTCAGATTGCATGGTGGCTGAGGAGATGGACAGCGCCCACTATCAATGGTTGCGATAGCGGGTCAGATGACGGGACCGGGTTTAAATGGGGGGACAACAACTGATGCTTTGACATGATTGTTGAACTTTTTGAATATCCACACTTGGTTGTCGAGGTTCCACAAGAGAATCCTCGTGGCTGGGAGGCGATGCAAGGTAGCCATCTTGCTTCGGCATGCGCTCATATGATGTACGCGCTTAACGCATTCTTGTGATGCCCGTTGTTAACAAAACCAGCTTGGTTGGCCTGTGAGAGCATCAGAGGTCGTCGTCGTCAAATTCCAAGAAAGGATATGCCACACCCTAAGATGAGGTTAGGGTTTTGAATCCAGTATACGGGCCCGAACGCCTCTTTTCCTCAACAGCTGGCACGACGACCCGAACCATGACTGGCTCGGTCAGTGTGGCGGCCTCTATTCGTCTCTCCAGCAATTTTGTCCGCAATCATCGGACCCTCATACCTGCATCCCGTACATACCAGACCAGCTCACTGTTGCATCGTTCCCCCGCATATCCGGGTCATATTGCCCTCAATGCCTTTGAGAGTGCGTTCCTTACCGTAGGCTCCGCCTTCATGGCGTTTATGGACCCAAGGCGCGGCGGTAAGCTTCTCAAGAATGCATTGGAATGTTTCCGCCATTGCTGATACCATCCACTAGACATGGTGGCCGCCCTTGGCGAAACTACAGCAGGTTCTACATTGCCAAGGTTGCGTGACACGATGCTTGGCTCTCCAGAAGGACGTAGGATCCTCAAAGACCGCCCGCGCATTAGCTCAAAGACGCTGGACTTACAAAGGCTGAAGACACTTCCAGACGGGACATTTGGAAGAGAATACACAAGATGGCTCGAAGTATGCAAAGTCACCCCCGATTCACGAGAGCCGGTTCGTTTTCTCTGTCTCTTAGTTGTCATTACTGGAAACCTCCTCATATTTCCAGTAGGTTCGCTATGTCGACGACCCCGAACTCGCCTACGTCATGCAGCGATATCGCGAAACTCACGATTTATATCATGCTCTGTTTGCTCTTCGTGTCTCTGCTCTACCAGAACTCGCCCTTAAAGCATTCGAATTTGCCAATCTAGGGTTACCCATGACTGCGCTAGCACTTGGAGCCTCTGCTAAGATGAAGGAGGCACAACGTGACAGGCTCTGGCACGAATTTGTACCGTGGGGAATCAGGTGTGGTGGAAGTGTCAGATGTCTTCTGACAGTCTACTGGGAAGAGAGATGGGACCAAGATGTCCGGGAGATGAAGAAAGAGTTCGGTGTGTGGGATCCACCAGGCGGGTTGAGTATCCATTCTCCATGAGCATTGGCAGCTGCTCCCTGCTGTCGTGACATTGATATCATCGAATGACACTGTCAACGTGGGTTCACTATCCTAGACATCGGTAATGGGGTTATCTTGTTCCATAGAAGTCAAATAGCTATGATGTGAACCACCTGGACTTGGTTCCTTTGAGCCAAAGCAACAATTGCAGATATGTTGATTGCCTTCTACACCATTTACAAGCACAAAACTGATGATGACCTCCATTTGTATCTATCCTGCTTTACTCTTTTAATCTTCATGCAGTCAGTATTTAGAATACTTCCATCCTATTCTTCCTTGTATAGATAGTTGTTGCTTGCCAATACAAAGGTTCCTTAAGACTTAGTTTTCTACAATGGGTACATATCTCCAATCTCATACCTAGCCTGAGATACTTTCCAACTGGGATGTTCCAGAGTCTTTGCTATTCCATCAAAGCTTATGTCTAGATACTTGTTAGGCTCAGATTCTAGCACCAGCAGATAGCTATGATAAAGCTCTCCATGTCATATAAGCACTTCTGAATCTCATTTTCACAATTGCACTTCATTCTCTCAATTTCAATCCCCAAGTCTTTATGTGTGTGGTAGGCACACCTAGATAAGTAGTACATATATTCAGATGCAAACTGCGAGAAACAATTGAATGCATCTACAATATGATATTCATTGATTCACTTCAGAAGAATGGGTTTTATCCTAAAAATTATAAAATTTCCTATGATTTGAAAGTATACCATGATAAGGCACATACTGTTTCAAGACCCTCAGGGGTAACAAAAACAATGTTACTTGTTGCCATTTTAAAGCCTTCACTATCCTCATCTGTCTGTATATGACAAAAGTAGGATTCTCTAGAAATCAAGCTTTATATGACAAATGTCAGACTTTCAAACAAAGTATGGTAAATGAGGGACTAGCTTGGCCATGAAGCATGTTGCATAGACTGTTTGAAGAGATGCTTGATCAATAGGAGTGCAGTTTCAATGAAAAATACTGCACTCACTGCCACCCATAGGAAAAGCCATGCATAGATGCCCTGAATCAAGCTGGGCTGCTATCCACTTAAGTTTTTTTGGTCAACCAATCTTGCAGGATTTAAAACAAATGCTTACAAGAGCCACTGTAATCCCAGCAGCAAGACTGCCATCAACATTTATCAGCAACATGGTTATCTTGAAGTCAATATTACATACCCTGTTATCAGCCCAGTTTGGATGCAAAACCTTGTCAGCATTTTAACCAACAAATTCAATCTACATCGATAAGTAAGCTTCATTTTCAAACTATGACCTAACCTGGCACCACTAACCTCATGGATATGAAATGGCCACCTACATGCAAAATATGACACATTGATCCAGCAATTGAAATATCTGCTAAGATGGATAACCCAAGCCAAATAGGCATTGGCCACTATTGAATTTGATGAATATGAAAAAATTGCTGGCAAAGGTACTGTAGAACTTACAACTAAGACCACATGTTTAGATCCTGCAGAACTAGAGATAATGCTAATAAATGATATGTAGGAATGAGTTGTCTAGTCTATTTATTCTGCAATAAACTACTTACATATATAGCATGGAAGTGAATCCAAAGGCTATTGTGAAATCAACATAACTGCTAGACAGAACAGTATATAGCCTTTACCTGCTTCAAGGATTACAATAATGCACTGAAGTAGGTTAGCATCATCTATAAATATTCATTGATTGATACATACTAGCACTATTGAGACTTTGACATGAATTGGATTCATTCCCACTAGAGGTGTTATCAATCCCTATACACCTGCAGTGAACAAATTCTGCTACTCACAGAGATAGACACGACTGGTAAAATATGCGTGAACAAGACATTCAGTTGTTACCTGAATGTACTAATTAGCCACTGTACCAAATTCTAAAGTTACCTGTATTACACTTATTCCAATACATAGTGCCATCTCCCTATTAACAATATCCAAGGGTCGTAGTGAGTTTCATTGAAGAGTTACTGTATGCATTCACATACCATAAACTTTCCTCGACCAGCTCATTGGCCAGCATGGATCCATCACCATGGGCAAGAACAGACATGTGACATGTCAGTGCACTGGTATCGAAAGTTCCAGAACAATCATAGTCTAGGTACTAGATTACTTACCATCCTAATGCTTGTGTCATCCTATTTTCATCAGTTGATCCCCAGCTACCCACACCTTAAAACTGACCAAATAAACATGACCTATGGCCATAGCAGATCAACTGAATGATGCTATCTGTATACCTTGATATTACCCACAATACCCTTGATCCAAAGAGCATCACGATTATGGATGGGCGCCTTCCAAAAGTACAGCCCAACTTGGGCAGTCAATATCACGAATACACTGGCGCAATGAATCAATCAGGGTCGAATCAAAAAGGAGCATGAGACTCACATAATTGTCAGCGATAAACCCGCAAGCACTGTAGAGAGACGATTCTCTAGGTTCCCGGTGAAGATGAACGATGGCAGCAAGGGATTCGAGTCGGGCATTGTTGAGTGGCCCGCAACAGCAGAATTCAGGAGGGTAAAGAAAAGAATGCGATGTATGGCTTATATATTCGCAGAAACTGGTCGGACTCCAAAGGCCGTACCATTCCTGTGGAGAAGCGTTCTAGCAGCGCTCAGTGATAGTTTGATCATGGGCAGTGACCGGTCCGACGGAGGGTCCCGATGTGTGTTCACCGTGAATATCTGTGACCGTGACACAGGCTGGACCTCACCTAACCCACACCTCAATCTGGCTAACCGCGACGCTACTATCAGCTCTCTATCACTTCCAAAGCGGATCGCAGAGTTTAAGGAAGACGACAGTCTCTATTAATACCCAGAATGCCTCCAAAGAAACAAAATGCGCCATCATCTTCCAAGGTGAAGGAGGACAAGGTGATCCCATCACTCGTGGTTCGTATCTTGGGCTAACTAATCAAGATTCCTCGCGAAGACCTTTGGCTTGAAGAATGTGGGCAACCTCGTTTCCACGAATTGACTGACACTGACAACGATGGTTCTGTAGAAAAACAAGTCGGCCAAGGTCCAGAAACAGGTACAACAGATCCAGGCGCAGGCTGCCTTGGCGGGGAAGTCCAGGGAAGCGCTCGCAAAAGAGAAGGAAAAGGAGTTACGGGCTAAGGCTAAGTTGGAGGAGGAAAAGCGAAAGAAAGAGGAAGCTGCCATGTTCAAGCCCGTGCAGACGCAGAAAGTACCATTCGGTGTTGATCCAAAGACTGTCCTCTGTGCGTTCTACAAGGCTGGGAGCTGTGACAAGGGTAGCAAGTGCAAGTTCAGCCACGACCTCGATGTTGGCCGGAAGGTGGAGAAGAAAAACCTCTACGAAGACAGCCGGGAAGAGATGATGAAGGGTGCGTAGAGATATGTCTTTTCTCCTCATGGATATTGACGCGTGTCGAACCAAATGCCACAGACACGATGGAGAGCTGGGATGAGGCGAAATTGCGAAGTGTAGTCTTGTCGAAGCATGGCAATCCGCGAACCACAACAGATGTGCGTAATAATGACCTTCAGTATGCCTTACTCATGCACATATATAGATCGTTTGCAAATACTTCATCGAAGCCATTGAAACGCAGAAGTATGCAATGCTTGCCCGCACTCATTGCACTCTGATTCCGTTTTGTAGGTTTGGATGGTTCTGGGAATGTCCGAACGGTGGGGAGAAATGCCAATACCGGCATGCTTTACCTCCTGGTTTCGTTCTGAAGTCCGAGAAAAAGGCCGCGGAGGAGGCTGCAAAAGCCAACGTGATATCGCTCGAGGAATTCCTGGAGACAGAGGTAGACTTCTACTCCGCAGCAAGATAAAGTGCTCATTCTGTTTCAGCGACATAAACTGGGTTCCAATCTCACCCCAGTTACCTCTGAGACTTTTGCTATGTGGAAGAAGACACGAATGGACAAGAAGGAAGCAGAAGTAGAGGCATTACGCAAAGCCAAGGAAGCGCAGCATGCAGCCGGAAAGATCAATGGCATGAGCGGTAGAGACCTGGTATGTCTTGGTTTGGGTTTTGATGGCTCCGCTGACCTGAGTTCAGTTCCAATACAACCCAGAGTGGTTCGAAGATCAAGACGAGGGAGATGGGTCAGACGACTTCGATCTCACTATTTACAGACGCGATGGAGAGGAAGTATACGCGGAGCTTCGGCAGACGGAACAAGGTATCAGTGATCTGCATTTGTACGAAGACGACGATGCGAACGAGGACAGTGGAGGGGGCGGCGACAAGTAGTTCACCCTTTCTAATGCCTCTTTTTCGTGCGAGCACATTCTACCTGTTGTCCACACTCGAATCACTGCATGCAGTCGTAAATTAATGCGCCGACCTTGAAGTCCTTAGTCGCCTGCAGTTCCGTAATGTTTCCATGTGACCAGACTTTGGCTCGAGACCCACGCGTGTTGTACATTCCACCGCTCGACGGTCGCCGCATAATCTGTCTTTCTCCGTTTCTTTCTAGTACGAACACAAAAGTTGTATCGCTTGCACGCTCTAAGTCATGTCTCGTGTGCCCCAGCCTACCTCCTCTTCCAGACCGACGGTCAAGACCGCGTTGATTCCCCCAACTTCTCGGGGTTCCCGAGCACCGTCCCCATCCAAACCATCCACTAGTGCAGTTGCATCGCCCTCGACCCCTCGTGTGCGCACAAAGTCGATTCCGAAGTCGCCTTCGAAGCCGATTCGTCGAGCTCCACCCGAAGAAGAAATCCCAACCTCCAAACCACCTCTTAGCGTCAAGGAAGCCATCGCGCTCAAGCGTGCAGAGGCCAAAAAGGCAGCTGCTAGGCCTGTTGTCAGCAAAAGTACTGGCCTCGATAGCTTCGACACCTTGGAAGATGCTGTCCCTGACGGCGGTCCGACCAAGAAAGAGGCGGATGAAAATGCAGATCTCGGTCGGTGGTCCGTGAAAGAAGCCATCGAGCGCGCCCGTAGCACAGGTGTGGACCTTAGTGCTCTCTTGTACCCGGAAAGCTTACCTGACAAGATTTCTACGACAGGCTCCATCAATCTGTCCTCACGTTCATTGCCGTGCCTGCCGTCTGCTTTATTTGAGATTCACTTGGGAGTAAGGCCCGATGCGCTGAAGACAGTTCCTCAGGAACCCCCAATAGGCTCTTCAGAGAGCCCGGTAAAACGTTCCGGACAACGCGGAGGCCCCGCATGGTTTGAAGCACAGGACCTACAAGTGCTGAAGGCATGGAACAACGAGATTGTCGAGATTCAGCATGAGATTTCACTCTTTGGGTCACTCAAGTCCATCGATGTATGTCTGCTCTGTTTGTTATCGATGGGTGTTACTCACCACTACGAAAGCTACATCAAAACAAGATCAGGGCTCTACCCGACACTTTTCCCGACTTGACAGCCCTTACTAGCTTAGATCTCTCACATAACTCGTTAACATCGGTTCCTATTAATATTTTCACGCTCCCCACACTTTCTATCTTGAATCTGTCGCATAATGCGCTTGTCGCCTTGCCATTTGGTGAACCGTTTTCGGGCACCTCTCGTCGATCGCGAACAGACACTTATCGTTCCGGAGGATTCTTTGGCCCAGTGATCACCCGTGCTAATATGCCATTGCCACGCCTTCTGTCGCTAGACGTGTCTTTCAACAAGCTGACCGCTTCCGCCGTTGATCACAAGAATCTCCCGTCTGGCCTATCCAAGGTTGACTTGTCCTCCAATCCTATTGCTTCGAGGAACTCCGATTCTTCCGCCTTCATACGCGCGTTTGGTGGCCTCAATCAGCTGAAAGAACTTCGTCTAGCAAACGCGGACATCGGGGACGACGCCTTTCCGTCCACTCTCCTCGCTGGGGATGCTTCTCGGAGTTTCTCTTCACTGCGCATCCTCGATCTTGAAGAGACGCGTGCAAACACAGCGACTGTAGCGTTGGCGTTTGCTGGTTTGAAACAGTCACTCGTGTTTGATATGACGGCAGATGAACCACCAGAAGGCACCCTTAGGATAACTGTGGGGAAGAAAGTCCTGAAGGAAGCTTGGGAGATTGAAGCTGAACGCAGGGCGAGACACAAGAGTGGAAGGTCCCTGGGAAACGGAGTTCCAGCAACAAAAACTGCGGGTTCTCTCTTACACGAAGTCCCATCAAAGGAAGCATGGGAGATCGAAGCAGAACAGGGCTTGTTGACTGAAGGCGGTCGAAGACGTGCAAGAACAGCAGCCACCCAATCTTCGGTCCCACCAGAGAGTGCTTCGTCCTCGCAAGGAAAACGGAACTCGGTCACTGGCATCGGTCATCCGAGCTCACCCCCACCGCAAGCTGTCCCATCGTTGTCATTTAACTTGAGCAACCCTCAGTATTACAACGCGGCTACCCAGACGCTCACCCTCCCGGCCTCGGCGCCCCCTGCGAGGTCACACACGAGATCCTTTTCTCTCGCTACGTCTGCCTTGAATGCACACGCTACCCGGGGAAAGACTGATATTGCTCTGCCTACGCCCAGCCTTCCAATTGCGGCAATATCACCACAGTCCTTTGCACACACGCTCAAGATTCTCATTCTCAGCAACAGGAAACTAGACCTGTCCGTCTCGTTACCTTTCTACGGACCCGAAATAGATACCGGGCTGATACCAACCCTGGAAGATCTCGTCTTGGATGGATGCGGTTTTGACGATAACGTGACAGTGACACGCCAGGTCGAGGGCAGCGCAACCCCGATAAAATCGAGCGAACCGCTTTTGCCTTTGCTTACACGGCTATTTCCTAATTTGAGGATGTTGGATGTGTCGTATAACGCGCTGACATCTGCGGCACTGCAAAAAGACGTTTTGATCGGCCTCATAATGGCATCGGCACAGGGCAGCGTCAGTCGAACAGGATTGAGGCACCTCCGGCTTCGAGGGAACCACATCACGACGCTCGATGGTTTTCAGGAAGCCACAGAGATCTTCAAGGGTCATCGTTCTGTTCCTGATTGGAAACTTGAGGAATTAGACTTGAGAGACAACGAGATCTCCAAACTGCCGCCGGAACTCGGTTTGTTACCCCTGGATGTCTTTCTGGTGGATGGGAATGTGTAAGTCCGCTATGTTTGCTCTACGATTTGCTCATCACGGGCTCATATCATTCGTTGCATTTCTCTAAAGTTTCCGAATCCCTCAGAGGAGAATTTGGGAACGTGAAGGGACCAAGGGCCTGTTGAGCTGGTTGCGCGGGCGCATAGAATGAAGTAGGCCGTGGCCCGTCAGGCTTGCTATGCATGTAATAGCCTATGGTTTGATGAAGCGTAATATGATCCCCTGTATATGGATCTGTCAGACCCGGAGGGGACTGGGAACGCAAGCAGAGCCCCGGAACACCGAGGGGTGCCGGCGATGCATTGATGAGTCTGTACTGGTACTCGAACCCGGGATTCACGGATCCCTGCCGCAGCCGCTGAGGCCTCAGGGACTATATACATACGGTCAAACGCTGCCAATCGATTCTTTGCTCTTTGTAACATTCCTGCTGACTTCCGACGGGCTAACGTCCTTTGGATGGCGTCAAGCGCTTCGACATGTCCGAAGCGGATGACTGATCATATCGACGAATGCAGAAACCTGTCAGAGGCTCTCTCTCTCTCACGCACATTGTGTATACGGGGCCCGACACATCATGGATGCATTTTCGATAATCTGAACCAAGAATCAAGCACACATGTCAAGGGGGAGAGGCACGATAACTTGATTCAGCAGTATTGTTTGACAGCATTCTCATGAAGCTATGCTCCGGCACGGTCATGCGAGCATGCTAAATCGGTCAGACATACTTGAAACTGGCAGCTCTCTGTGTCTTGCACAATTTATTCAGGCTAAGGAAGCCTTTGGAAAGCAGGGCACATTAAGAAATAATGTTTATATCGGAGGCCCGACGTAATCAAGATTTGGCCAAGCTTTGACGACATGACTCCCAAGACCCACCACCCACGGCTGCTGCGAGTCCGTCCACTAGTCCATGATGACTCGCAAATTCTTACAAGAGTTAAGCAAAGGTGATGCAGTGGGGGTTGGGCTCTGAAACCTTCAGTGCCGACTCACGTACGTACAGCGACTGTCCAGGGCCCCCCACCAGGAATTTTCTTCACAATGAAGTGAATTCCAAGCGGGCCGTGGATGCGTTTATCGAGGATGCCGACCCGCGCTTTCCAACACATTCTCCGATGCCGATTGTTGGACCCACATGTCATAGTACAATCCTCCCAGACGCAAGAGTTCTTCGTGTGTGCCCTGTTCTACGATTTGGCCCTCCTTGAGAACTATGATCAGGTCTATATGTTTCCCATACCGTTTCCCTGAAATCAGTGCCCCCGTGAGACTTGACGACCAGAATAAACTTGCCTGCTTCGACGACGGTGCGCAGCCTATGCGCAATAAATATACTCGTCCTTCCACTGTGCAATAGAATGTTATTAATACTCTTCATGATCTCCGCCTCGGTGTGCGCGTCAAGAGCGGATGTCTAAAGGGGACATGAGTCAGCAACAAGCATGAATCACAAAGCTCGGATAATCATTCTCACGGCTTCGTCGAAAAACAGTATTGGCGGGTCCTTCAACAATACACGCGCGATTGCCAGCCGTTGCTTCTCGCCTCCCGAAATCATGAGCCCCCGCTCACCAACGGTCGTCCGATACCCATCCGGCAGATTCATGATAGTATCATGCACGCTTGCCTTGATGGCAGCCGCTTTCACTTCTTCGTCCGTCGCGTCAAGACGTCCGTACCGCACATTATGCATGATGTCGGAGTGGAAAAGGGGTGTATCCTGTGGAACAACGCCCACTTCCCTACGGAGGCTCTCCACTTGTACATCCTGGATGTCTTGGTCATCAATGAGGATGCGACCAGAGGAAGGGTCATAGAATCTGAACAAGAGCCGGAAGACAGTAGATTTGCCACAGCCTGAGGGTCCCACGATAGCCACCTTCTTGCCAGCCGGGACAGTAAACGAAAGATCACGGAATATGGGGCGGTCGGGGTGATATCCGAAGTTGACGTTTTCGAAGCGAATCGAACCACCCCTGAGCGCCAGTGGCTGTGCTCCAGGCTTGTCCTGCGTGATGATAAGATACGAGACTTGGATTTTGCCGTGGCACCTACCTCCGCTGGTGCATTTTCGGTTTGGAGGGTGAATAGTACCTCCATATCCAATAAGTTTTGTCGAAGCTCACGGTATATGCTGCCCAAGAAGTTGAGGGGAAGAGACAGCTGGAATATCAACTGATTGACCATGACGAGATCACCAACGGTCATGGTTCCTGTGTATCATTTCATCAGGCTAATTGGACAATCCATCCGACGACATCCTCACCATTCAGCACCCCTTGGGCAGCCAAAAACATGGTCGCCGTCAATGCCGTGGAGAATATCACGTTTTGGCCCGAATTCAGGTATGCCAAGGAAGTGGTGATTAAGACAGATGACTTCTCGTACTGCTTCAGGTGGTCGTCATACTTGGCGATCTCGAATTTCTCATTGTTGAAATGCTGCAGCATGGGTCGCAACGGGATCAAGGGGAAATGGATCGAGGTACGAACCTTGACCGCCTCATAGTTTATGAGAGAGTCGACAGCCGAAGAGGCAGCCATATTGTCGGCTTTGTTCGCATTACGTCGAAACTGGGTTCTACCGATCGCGTGTGAGAGACCAACAAGAACGCCCACGAACTTTGTGCTGACCTCCAGGAAGTGGTTTGGACGGTAAACCACGTATATGCGGCCAAAGTGGTTGCGGTCACCGCGGCAAAGTCCCAGCCGAATTTATACGTCTAGGACGCAATCTATAAAGGGGTTGATGGAGAGGAGACCAGACCTACGAGAATACCGCACACCATGGATATTTCCAGGGCAGTGGGAACGATGCGGAACAGGATAGCCTGTAGCATAAACGTGATGCCCCTGTTGGTCTATGAGGAAAAGGGGGATGATGAAGATGGGGGAAACCATACTTTGTTCCACGATCGATGGCACGGGTGAGACCACCGGTTTGTCGGGAGAGATGGAACTTGAGGTTCAGGTTGAGCAAGTGCTCGAAAGTTTCACGAGAGACCTTGCGTATGGCACGTTGACCGATGTTGGCGAACACTGCGTTCAACAGTTCACCAAATACGGTGGCTCCGATGCGCGCGGCACCGTCTGAGGAGAGTGTCAGATGGGCTATGTGAGCAAGTGGCTACGTACAGCCGAGGATGAGGGAGCCCGCGACGACCCAGACGGTGGAGGTGGAGGAGACATCAAAATTGAGGGTGTCGATGACATCCTTGAATAATTGTGGAACCTGTACGTTCAAGACCTGGAGAGGCGGATAAATGACGATCGCGAGTAAGGTGGGGAGGTGAAGGAACCTTTCCGCCAATTAGGAGGGCGAAGCCGAAAACGACCCGAAAGCGGGTATTCCAGTCATGCTTTGGCCAGACGTTGCCAATGAGCTTGCGGACGACGAGCCAGTCCCTGCGCCGCTGCTCTCTCGGTGTCACGCGTTCGGAACCATGTTGGTCGCGGAGACGAGGAAAGGTGGAGAACTGGAGGGCGAAAGGGCGGGGACGGAGGCGGTAAAGGGAGGGGAGGGGCTGCCTTTGGCTTGTGGAGACGGCGAACCTCGACAGCGCAGAGCGACGGCACGCGCCGAGCAACATGGAATGTGGTCGGGTACAAGAAAGACTGCACCGCTCGTGACATCAGCAACGCTTCATGTACACCTCGTTTCCTCAGAGCAACAGCAACGTAGAGTGATGGAAATGCAAGACTGACAGTGGCAATACAAACATGTAGTAGTACAGCGATGCGATGCGGCCCGCAGTGCCAGCAAGAGAAAATGAAGAACGTGAGATCGTAACAGAAAATCCGCATACGTTGCTCGTCATTGCGCGGGGGTCCGCACTGGGCGAGGTAAACCGTGTGTTCACGCCCAGGCATTGCAGCCCCACCACCGCTTTTCCGCACCTCTAACGGCCCATTCCGAAACGCTGTCGGTCGTGGCAACGTATATCATCCCGCCGCGAGGATCGAAGCACGTTCCCGCAATATCTAGATCCGCGTTCTGGACTTGCTCCGCCACAAAATTGGCGCGCGCGCTCGTTCGGCGGCCGACATGAGGCGAATGGCGGTTGTTCGAGTATCGCGCAAGGGCGGTGCTCCGAGGCGCCGATGCCGACGTCTGCGATGGAAGGTGGATAGAAGGCGGCGGAGAAGACGAGCGGGAAGGGGCACGCGAGATACAATCCGTTTCTGGTTCGTCGACATCCATGCTGTCCACATCTCCCCCATCGCCATCAACGTCATTGTTGCCGTACATGGGTGGGCTCGCAGTGCCTCGTGATGCAGGCTGTGGATAGATGTCTGTTCGGTGCGCAAGATATGCTCGGACTGCTCTACGAGAAAAGGCTTCTCGAATGTTTTCTTGGACCGCGCTGTCCCCATGAGGTGGTAAGCCGAGGACATCACCGTAGCTGTAGTTCCCCCCATCTTCGCCGTCCCGTCGCCGCAAAATGCGATGCGAAGGTCTCCGTGTGGCCAAGGGTCCGCTATTGGAGAATGAGTTGACGTGAAAACTTTCTTCCAGTGTGCGAATTACACGTGGCGGGGGCGCAACTTGCCTAATGGTTGGTGTAGCAGAGAGATGGGTTGTATCAAACGGTGCAGGAGATGTTGACAAAGGACAGGACGGCGTCAAACGCGACGCCTCTCGTCCCATGACGTTAGGTATGCGGATGATGTCCTCTGTCTCGAAAGTACGAGCGTCAATCACATGAAGGAGGCTTGTATGCTAAGAGAATTGTAAGCAAGACTCCACACACTCAACCATAAATGTGGGTCTGACCTCTGTGAATGTCATAATCTCATGCCCTGGACGACCATGTGTACCACCGGTACCAAACTTGATGTTCCTGGCACCCCAACCGGGGGCTTTCGAGTTACCTCGTGTCCAATCCCACGGGTCATCACTCAGCATGCTGCTTTCTTCACCATTCCCAAGGTTTCCAACCGGCAGCCTGGTTTTGTCTGTTTGGATGACTTTCATCGGTTTCGTGCTTCGCACGTCCCAGACAGCGACGACGCCTTCTTGGGAAGCCACTGCAAATTTCATACCATCGTGTGAAAAGGCGGTGGAGAAGGATGCAGAAAGCGAGGATGAGTAGAGTCTGGCGTCGGGGGGTGGAACATTAAGAGTGACGATGGGGGAAAACGTGATCCAAGAGCCACCGGTGAGGTGATGAAGATAGATCCGTGGGGAGTCTCCGACAGAGAGAAGCGTTCTCCCATCTGGAGATATCGAGGCTGGGGAGGAATATGATATCAGTGCAGTGAACAAAAAGGGGGAGAAAAGGCGCGCACAATGATTGATAGGCTCATCGAGCTTCAGGTTTCCGGATTGCCGGAGGTCCTTTGGGGAAGATCCGCTGCGGACGGCGATGTCGTAGAAGCGTACCGTGCAGTCGTTGTTGCTGACAATGAGGCGGGGTTCCACGCTGCTCTCAGCGGACCTCGTCAAGCTCAGGGAACTGAGCACGACAGAATTGTTGATCGAACCTTGGAGTTTCCTGTAGTACTGCCAAATTGCGTTGTTGCAACGTAGTCGAGGGGATGGATCTTCCCTCCTTTGGGATCGTGAGGAGGGCTGATGGAGGGAAAGGTGGATCTCTGCCTCCTG
>QFEI01000125.1:114669-131480 GCA_003316145.1 Neoboletus magnificus | reverse complement strand
GGTTACATTTGCGGGTGTTCGGAGTGCTCGGACGTTCGGACGTTCGGAAAAGTCAATTCCCAGATGCCCTCGAGAGGTGTACGATCACGTGCACACATGGATTTCGACACGATTCGCGACGCAAAGGCACATAAATCTATACACTATTGATTGCATATGCGACAGCGTACTAGTGTCCATGTAACGGCCACCGAAGGAGCATGGGAATAAATGATAAAACAAAACGCAAGGAAAAGTCACCATCACAGTACTACGTCAGGACGGCAAATGCGCACAAAGAATCTTGTGCCAGTTGTAAACTAGAGGGTAT
This sequence comes from Neoboletus magnificus, assembly GCA_003316145.1. Classification (NCBI taxonomy): domain Eukaryota; kingdom Fungi; phylum Basidiomycota; class Agaricomycetes; order Boletales; family Boletaceae; genus Neoboletus; species Neoboletus magnificus. The sequence continues at coordinate 131,170 of QFEI01000125.1, read as the reverse complement.
ATCGGAACAGGGGACCGTCATCTCCACTCTCCTTGAACTCCTCTTTATGATCATCGGTAATTCCACGTTCACGACACACCATCTCCTTCTGCTTGTTGAGTCTGTGGAATTCCCACATTGCAACTAGGGACGACATTATCCTAATGGTACCGTCAGCGAACACAACAACCAGGGAGTATCAAGAAGTGACGCACGTGAGACCCAGTAAACCCATTATTACTCCAAGGCCGACATGGTATCGTGGCGGATCGAAGAAAATAAAGGCCGCACATATTCTACAATTGTTGCACCAGATCGTGAAATATACAGGAAAAGAATACCACTGACCCTCCTAAATTTCCAAACCCATTCATCATCGCAATGGCAACAGCACGTTTGATGTCCCCTCCGGCATTCGAGCTGACCCATGTGAGTGCAATAGGTATGGTTGGATAAACACCCATTGCAGTGAGGGTGACGCCGAGATACGCAGGACCAGGACTCGTTTGCGTGTATAGGAGAATGTATCCCACCAAGGCGATGACTGGCCCAGCAATCGCGTATGGTCCGCGAAGTTGGTGCCTGTCAGAATATATCCCGATGAGCATAGTGCTTGCGCAGCCTGCAACGAAAGGAGGGACAGAGAGGAGCTGGGCATTTGCAGCAGAGAAACCGAGGTCATTAATGATGGTTGGTGCGAAGAGTGTAATCCCATAAGCAGCGATGGCTGGGCTGTTCCGTGGGAGTCTCAGAAAGACTGCCTGGCGTACAAACTCCTCTTGTCCACGCACCCAATGCCTATAAGAAATTGAAGGTAGATTTTATAATCCTTGAGTGCCTGCAGAACGAACTGCCACTCATAATGGGTAGCAAGACCTAGCGAGTCAGCCTTCAGCAACTCAACGAGATAACCTTTCTCAGTCTCTGTCAAAAAAGACGCTGTCTCTGGGAACTGAACGGAATTGAGTTGCGATGGAGTACTGGATGTCTGGATGCACGAACATCATGCATAAGAAAGGGGGCTACGAGTGCTACGAGCACTGTGGCTGTGGAAATGCAAGTCAGACCATCGCCATCCAGTGATGACCAGAAACTTACCAATACCCTCCAGGCAGAACTAGTAACCTTGGGTGAGTGCAATAGATCGGAGGATGACTTCGAGAAGACTCACAATCCACTGCCAACCATGGAGGCCACCGATCCTGCCAGGAGAAAGCAAGCTTGGGTGATGAAAGAAATCATTTCTCAAATTCATCGCTGCCTACCCTTCCATTTTTTCAATGCCATAACTGTCGGTGCGTGAGCGGCGTGCTGTACTGAATCGAGAAAGCGGTCCCACGCCAGTAAACCACTAAAGGCACCTGCCAAAATTGCAGCAGATAGGAACGCCGCGATACGCTTCGCCCGCTCAGCACGCGGATACCACGAAGTGAGGTAGTATGTCACGCCTGGGAACAACCCAGATTCTGCCAAGCCGAGGAAAAATCTGACACTACACACAACCAAATTAGCGTCAGAAATTGTGGTACATTATTTTCTAGACACTTACACAAGGAGCTCATTGTATGTCTTCACGAGACACGTCAAGGTCGTGACCAGACCCCAAACAACCATGATTCCAGGTACTATGTCAGACATTCTGGATCAGCGTGCAAAGTTGCGTTGTAAGGGTGATTACTGTACGCCATCGAGATGGTCGAACGAGCTTCAGGATGACATTTCTGTGAATATTGTTTGATTTACGTATCGGATATGGGTATGTGATGCATTGACTCACGATGGTACTTGTGCGAGACAGTACGGAACCTAAGTAAGCGTTGGTCATACTCGTCATACGCCAGACATGCGAATAGAATGTAAAGTAGATCCGCACGAAAAATATTGCAGCGGCAGTGTTATATCTGAGTCCGACGAGGTTCAGGTCAGTCTCCATGCCTGCAATCTTGGCGTTTCCTAAGATCTGTCGTGAGCAATGTGGACACACATTCGAGATGTGGAGTAGCACTCGCCGATATTAGTGCGGTCTCTGAAGGCAAAACATATTGATGAATCAAAAACAGTTAGAAGGCAAATTGATCGCAACTCACAAGAAAGAGAGGAGATACAGCAATGAGACAAGGGGCAGGACATGCCAATCCATTTTTCTTAGTATCCTAGCTTGCTCTTTGCTACTGAGACCGGGGACCTCGATGACAGCCTCCTTAATGTTCATGGTATCTATGTCGATACCAACCTTCAGATCGCCAGAGGGTGACTGGAGCATACTGGAATAGATCGAGGAGCGAATGGGGTGGGGGATTCAGGCTTTGACTTGGCATTGTACCTCGTATTTGTGAAACGGGCTCTTTCCTGGGAGCGAGCAATTTGGCGGTTTATGGGTAATACCCCTAGTTCCAGACCGTTCATTTCCGGCGCCTTCCAGAAGCTCGAATGCTTGCGCATTCTACTACGGGAGGGTTTATACCTGGTGGTACCTAGTCCGTTAGCATGTAGGATGTTCAGCATATATTCAGCAACAGGTTGAGATCGGAAACACCAGTACTGTCGACTCCCTTGTAACCCTTATCCCCAATAACCCATGCAATTTCCATTTTCCAAGATGGTATGCGGTAAATTCATAGGCATAACCTATAGCTCAATACGACATGGTGATCATATCATGTTCCAGTTGGTGGGCAATTATATAGTCCTTAATTAGGTAATTTTATTATATATTTTTGCGCTGAACGTTAACCTTATATGGCAACTGGGACCCACAACTTCGTCCCTCCATCATTATGAATCATTGTTTCTTATCGAATCCCAACCCTGGGGCCTGAAATGACCGTAGGACAAGAACCCATGCCAGTGCTGGCTGGCGTGGTACCACACAGGAATGAGCAATGGTGGTGGAACTGGAAGGGGTTGGCGGGTCCGTGGGATCACACCTCAAGGCCTCAAGGCCTGTGGCACCACAGGTCACTGATGCGGCTCTCGTTGGTAAGAAGCCTCCTCCCCACCCACCTTCATTCAAATCTAAGCCACCAACCTTTCCTTGGGTCATGCTCTGCACACCTCCTTGCAGTCCCTGCTCCAGCCCACACCCTTCGATTGTTCTAGTTGGCGGTTCACCTAAACGGCCCTAAGGCGGCGGGATAGTCGTCAAGCCCCCTGAAGAGAGCTTTCATAGGCTCTAAGTCGCACGCGCAAAGACGAAGCTCCCTCGGGATGGTAGAGTCCGGGTATATACATAATACATTCAACTCAGAAGGAGAAGCTTATCCATAGGTAAAATACACGAATACGAACATGCAAGTGTTACACGCCAACCTCGGACATACCACTTTCCACGGGTGATCGGCCATGTAACGCCTAGCAAGGGAACGCAGAAGTAAATTATCAACAAAGAGACGTAAGGGGGAGTCACGATCACAAGACTTCAGAACGGCGGGTGTGCGCAAAGGATCGTGTGCCAGTTGTACCCTATAGGGTGTATCGGAACAGGGGGCCGTCATCTCCACTCTCCTTGAATTCCTCTTTGTAATCATTAGTAATTCCACGTTCACGACACACCATCTCCTTCTGCTTGTTGAGTCTGTTGAAATCCCACATCGCAAATAGGGACGAGATCATCCTAATGGTACAGTCAGCGAACACTACAACCAGGGGGACTCCGCATCAAGGGACTCACGTGAGACCCAGCAAACCCATTATTATTCCAAGACCGACATGATACCGTGGTGGATCAAAGAAAATAAAGGCCGCACATATTCTATAACGGTTCCACCGGATCATGAAGCATACAAGAAAAGAACATCACTTACCCTCCTAAATTTCCAAACCCATTCATCATCGCAATGGCAACAGCACGTTTGATGTCCCCTCCGGCATTTGAGCTGACCCATGTGAGTGCAATAGGTATGGTTGGATAAACACCCATCGCAGCGAGCACGGCGCCGAGATACGAAGGACCAGGACTCGTTTGCGTGTATAGGAGAATGTATCCCACCAAGGCGATGACTGGCCCAGCAATCACATATGGTCCGCGAAGTTGGTGCATGTCAGAATAAATCCCGACAAGCATAGTGCATGCGCAGCCTGCAACGAAAGGAGGGACAGAGAGGAGCTGGGCATTTGCAGCAGAGAAACCGAGGTCACGAATGATCGTTGGTGTGAAAAGTGAAATTCCATAACTAGGGATGACCAAGCTAGCCCATGGGAATCTCAGAAAGATCGCCGGGGTGTACAAAGTCCTCTTATCCACGTACCCGATATATATGATAAATTGAAGGTAGATTTTATAATCCGTGAGTGCCTGCAGAACGAACTGCCACTCATAATGGGTAGCGAGACCTAGCGAGTCAGCCTTCATCAACTCGACGAGATAACCTTTCTCAGTCGCGGTCAAAAATGACGCTGTCTCTGGGGACTGAACGGAATTGAGTCGTAACAAAGTACTGGATGTCTAGATGCACGAACATCATGCATAAGAAAGGGGGCTACGAGTGCTACGAGCACCGTGGCTGTGGAAATGCAAGTCAGACCATCGCCATCCAGTGATGACCAGAAACTTACCAATACCCTCCAGGCAGAACTAGTAACCTTGGGTGAGTGCAATAGATCGGGGGATGACTTCGAGACGACTCACAATCCACTGCCAACCATGGAGGCCACCGATCCTGCCAGGAGAAAGCAAGCTTGGGTGATGAAAGAAATCATTTCTCAAATTCATCGCTGCCTACCCTTCCATTTTTTCAATGCCATAACTGTCGGTGCGTGAGCGGCGTGCTGTACTGAATCGAGAAAGCAATCTCACGCCAGTAAACCACTAAAGGCACCTGCCAAAATTGCAGCAGATAGGAACGCCGCGATACGCTTCGCCCGCTCAGCACGCGGATACCACGAAGTGAGGTAGTATGTCACGCCTGGGAACAACCCAGATTCTGCCAAGCCGAGGAAAAATCTGGCGCTGTACGCACCAAATTAGCGTCAGAAATTGCGGCACACTATTTTCCAGACACTTACACAAGGAGTTCGTTGTATGTGTTCACGAGACACATCAAAGTCGCGACCAGACCCCAAACAACCATGATTCCAGGTACTATGTCAGACATTCTGGATCAGCATGCAAAGTTGCGTTGTAAGGGTGATTACTGTACGCCATCGGGATGGTCGGACGAGCTTCAGGATGACGTTTCTGTGAATATTGTTTGATTTACATATCGGATATGTGATGCATTGACTCACGATGGGACTTGTGCGAGGCAGTACGGAACCTAAGTAAGCGTTAGTCACACACGTCATACGACAGACATTCGAATAGAATGTAAAGTAAATCCGCACGAAGAAGACCGCAGCGGCAGTGTTATATCTGAGTCCGACGAGGTTCAGGTCAGTCTTCATCCCTGCAATCTCGGCGTTGCCTAAAAGATGTCATAAGCAATGTGGATACATTCAAGGCATAGAATAGTACTCGCCGATGTTAGTACGGTCTCTGAAGGCAGAACATATTGGTGAGCCAAAGCAGTCGACTCGGAAAGGCACTTTGACTGTAACTCACAAAAAGGAGAGGAGGTATAACAATGAGACAAGGGGCAGGACATGCCAATCTATTTTCCTTAGTATCCTAGCTTGCTCTTTGCTGCGGAGACCAGGGACCTCGATGGAAGCCTCCTTAATCTTGCTGGCGTCTATGTCGAGACCAACTTTCAGATCGCCGGAGGGTGACTGGAGCATCCTGGGAGTAGGTCGGAGAGCAAATGAGGTGGGGAGTTCAAGCCTTGACTTGACTCAGATTCTCGTATTTCAGGCTGTATGATATTGTGAAACGGGGTAGCTATGTCGCGTTTCCAACGCTCTTTTGGAGCGAGCAATTTGGCAGTTTCCAATGGGGTCACTCCCAGTTCCAGGCCATTCATTTCCGGCGCGTTTCAGAAGCTCGGATACTCTCCCACTCTGCTAGGGAATGGTTCGCGATTCATTAGTCATGTCACGTCGATATAAATGGTAAGGGGACCTCGGATACTCATACGAAACTATCACCAATAAATTGTAGTTCGAGGTTTTTGACCTACCCGAGAGACCCCTAGATCCATATGAACGACGGTCAGCTACCATTAGCTGGTAACCGCAAGCGGCCGGTGGTAGCCGATGGTAGCTGATCACAACCAATCCTCAGATGAACGAAATCATGAGCGTCGAGCTCGAGGGGGAGTGGAGAGAACCTGCAAGCAACGACGTCACGCGTACCTGCAATGAAGCAGACGCATCGGGAGGATCTGAGAGTGGTGCTCAAGCGTCCCAGAATGCTTCAGAGGTCACAAGAGGCAGCGCATCGACGAGATGAGATTGCCGAGTCAAGATAGAGGGCCAGGAAGGCACCTGGGCGAGTTGGACAAAGCGGGAGACGTCGAGGTGAAACGGAGCGCCAAAAGGATGACGGCTAGGGTCGGAAATGGTGGGAGACGGGGCAGGATGGATGATTCAACGAGCAGTGCACGCAGCGACTCGATATGAGTCGGTGCATGGCTGTTAGCTGATAAGAGGGCGAGTCGGCGAAAACAGGACGAGCAACGTACCTAGGCCATCCAGACCCGCCAAGCGAGCATCTTAGACGTCCCATCGGGCCCGTGAACCCACCGCGTCGTCGAAGCTGTGTCAATTCGCGACCTACTAAAAAGTCGGTCAAAACCACACAAGGTGATATACATACCAACTTGTACGGTCGCATTAGGACCGATTGGAGGAAATTTAAATGAAATAGAGAGCCTGGGGAAGTATCCTAAACACTGCAACGGGCGAGCGCGACATAGTGGAGACCGAGAAAACGGGATCGCGAATACCAGGTATGCAACTGGCTGCGAGCCGCGACTTCATAAGACCAAGCGCAACACCTATGGACTGGTGACCGTGACCAGTCATCTCACCAGGCTACGCATTTAGTATTACGTAAGCTCATGCCATTTCGTACCATAGTTTTACCAGGAGGTGTCCCGGGTCTTGACATTGTGACTTCTACCAAAGGCGATTGTCACATGCATCACGAAGCGCGAACGTCCGCTTTCCATATCTGTTCATACCCAGTTCGTTGACATGTAAGATGTTCAGTAACAGGTTGAAATCGGAAACTTGTCAGTGATATCTCCACATCGCTTGGGCAATTTAGGTTTCGACTCAGGTCAGCGAGTTCCTGTCAATACTACGTAATACAAGTGGAGAGGTCAGGTAAGAAGTTAAGTTGATTGTAGGGGTTGCGAAGTTGAATGACATGTTAATGGTGGACCTCTGTCCGAAAAAGTTTTGCGCCATTATCACAGGTTGCCATTGTAAGGTAAACCTCTGTGCCTTGTTATGACCATTATAAGGATCTTAACATGGTCCCACGGTAACAGAAGCGACGAAGAATATTGTAAATCACATTATAATTTAATTATAATTGTCATTGTAAGTCCATTATTATAGAGATCGCCTGCCATTAGCATGCCTTTGCATGGTAGCCAGAAAATCGGTCGTTCACGTAACTTACAATGACTTGGCATGGCGCCAAGAAAGTTCCGACATCCGGGTACGAGTCACACGAGTGTGACCAAGCGACAAACCCGTACACCCACAGTGGCATTCAACTAATCGCCGCGTTCTTCGATGTGTTAAGTTGAATACATCCCAGGCTTATGTATCAACTGTACCGACCCAGCAAAGCCACCAGGCCATAGTAGCTCCCAATGACGCACAGCAAAGAACCAGAATACTTGACGCTCGCTGTCGGCATTCGAGACGTTAATCACACATCCCAGTACGATCAACTAGAAGGTGAATACGAAATCGAGAACGGATTTGAAGCCTGCCCGACAAGTCTGCAAAGATCAAGGGGATGTGCAATGTGCACACGATGCTGCATGTTAAGGTACCACTCTAACGTGGATTTATCACTCAAGAGCACGCAAATACGGGGGGCCATGAGCATCCGTCTGGTCGATGTACGATATCCGAAACTAGTAAAGGGTCCGTTGGGTGTGTTGGTGTCCGTAAGCTGAACTTTGACAACCAGCTTCATCAGATGGCGTTGACCCAGATCGTTTCATCACGGGAGTCAGCGAAGCGACCTCATATTCTTCAGGGTTCTCCTGGACGGAGGGATGGCACAGGTGGGTAGGCATTCCTATGAGAGTGTGTAGGTACATCCACGCCCATGACACGACGACCACGTAAAAAGTCTCGGAACTGAGCTTTCCGAGCGTCCGGACAGTCCGACCAGCCCGAACCATGTCACGTGTGGGGATACACCGCGACTAAGCCTGGGCGACGATTAAATTGTGGCAAACAAGCCGAATCATACAGGAATGTCCGAATGGAATACTGATGCCCCTTCAGGACGGCAGGTGCGCAAAGGATCGTGCGCCAGTTGTACCCTATAGTGTGTATCGGAACAGGGGGCCGTCATCTCCACTCTCCTTGAATTCCTCTTTATAATCATTAGTAATTCCACGTTCACGACACACCATCTCCTTCTGCTTGTTGAGTCTGTGGAATTCCCACATTGCAACTAGGGACGACATTATCCTAATGGTACCGTCAGCGAACACAACAACCAGGGAGTATCAAGAAGTGACGCACGTGAGACCCAGTAAACCCATTATTACTCCAAGGCCGACATGGTATCGTGGCGGATCGAAGAAAATAAAGGCCGCACATATTCTACAATTGTTGCACCAGATCGTGAAATATACAGGAAAAGAATACCACTGACCCTCCTAAATTTCCAAACCCATTCATCATCGCAATGGCAACAGCACGTTTGATGTCCCCTCCGGCATTCGAGCTGACCCATGTGAGTGCAATAGGTATGGTTGGATAAACACCCATTGCAGTGAGGGTGACGCCGAGATACGCAGGACCAGGACTCGTTTGCGTGTATAGGAGAATGTATCCCACCAAGGCGATGACTGGCCAAGCAATCGCGTATGGTCCGCGAAGTTGGTGCATGTCAGAATGAATCCCGGTGAGCATAGTGCATGCGCAGCCTGCAACGAAAGGAGGGACAGAGAGGAGCTGGGCATTTGCAGCAGAGAAACCGAGGTCACGAATGATCGTTGGTGTGAATAGTGTAATTCCGTAACCGGCGACGGCCAAGCTAGTCAATGGAAATCTCAGAAGGATCGCCGGTGTACAAAGTCTCTTATCCGCGTACCCAATATGTATAAAATTTTGAAGGTAGATTTTATAATCCGTGAGTGCCTGCAGAACGAACCGCCGGTCATAATGGGTAGCGAGACCTAGCGAGTCAGCCTTCAGCAACTCGATGAGATAACGTTGTTCAGTCGTTGTCAAAAATGACGCTGTCTCTGGGGACTGAACGGAATTGAGTCGTAACGAAGTACTGTAATGTCTGGATACACGAACATCATGCATAAGAAAGGGGGCTACGAGTGCTACGAGCACCGTGGCTGTGGAAATGCAAGTCAGACCATCGCCATCCAGTGATGACCAGAAACTTACCAATACCCTCCAGGCAGAACTAGTAACCTTGGGTGAGTGCAATAGATCGGGGGATGACTTCGAGAAGACTCACAATCCACTGCCAACCATGGAGGCCACCGATCCTGCCAGGAGAAAGCAAGCTTGGGTGATGAAAGAAATCATTTCTCAAATTCATCGCTGCCTACCCTTCCATTTTTTCAATGCCATAACTGTCGGTGCGTGAGCGGCATGCTGTACTGAATCGAGAAAGCGGTCCCACGCCAGTAAACCACTAAAGGCACCTGCCAAAATTGCAGTAGATAGGAACGCCGCGATACGCTTCGCCCGCTCAGCACGCGGATACCACGAAGTGAGATAGTATGTCACACCCGGTACACTATTTCCCAGACTTACACAAGGAGTTCATTGTATGTCTTCACGAGACACGTCAAGGTCGCGACCAGACCCCAAACAACCATGATTCCAGGTACTATATCAGGCATTCTTGATTAGCATGCTCGGCTGCGTTGTAATGGTGAGTACTGTACGCCATCGAGATGGTCGAACGAGCTTCAGGATGACATTTCTGTGAATATTGTTCGATTTACATATCGGATATGTGATGCATTGACTCACGATGGGACTTGTGCGAGACAGTACGGAACCTAAATAAGCGTTGGCCATACTCGTCATACGCTAGACATTCGAATAGAATGTAAAGTAGATCCGCACGAAAAATATTGCAGCGGCAGTGTTATATCTGAGTCCGACGAGGTTCAGGTCAGTCTCCATGCCTGCAATCTTGGCGTTGCCTAAGAGCTGTCGTAAGTGATGAACACATCCCAGATGTGGAGCAGTACTCATTGATACTAGTGCGGTCTCTCAAGGCGGAACAAATTCGTTGATCAAAACAGTCAGAATGCAAATTGATCGCAACTCACAAGAAAGAGAGGAGATACAGCAATGAGAGAAGTGGCAGGACATGCCAATCTATTTTCCTTAGTATCCTAGCTTGCTCTTTGCTGCAAAGACTGTGACCGGGGACCTCGATGGCGACCTCCTTAATGTGGACGACATCCATGTCGATACCAACCTTCAGATCGCCAGAGGGCGACTGGAGCATCCTGAAGCGAATGTAGTGGGGAATTCAGGCCTTCACCTGGCTTCAAATCTCACATTTCAGGTTGTAGGATTTTCTGAAACGGCTTACGCTAAGTTTCACCATGTTTTCAGCGCTCTTTCGGAGCGAGCAATTCGGCGGTTTATGCTTTACATCACAATCCTAGCCCCCGACCAGCCGTTTTTGGCGCGTTCCCGAAGCTCGGGTGAGACAACGTCTCTCTGTATCAAAAGGCATCTTTTCCGTCGTATGTTGGTTATGTACGAGTGCAAATAAATTTAGTTCAGTGACCACTTAATGAGGGATTAGACAATGCTTTACCTTATTTCAATCTAGTGACTAGCAGTTGTGGCGACCACTGTGATGCCAAAGTCAACGGTCAAGCAGAGAGTCATAACAGAGCTGTGGCTCCAGTACCTGTAGTATCTATACAAAACCTCCATGACAATGAGGGGCGCTCTGGCGCCGATCACGAGACTCCAGGATTTCTTATAGTGCCTTATAATGCGTTGTCATAGAGACCTAGCGTTCTTCATGTTACCCGACCATCGTTCTTTGGTTATTGTACTTAAGAAGGTCTTATAAGCACTTATAATAGTCTTATATGGCATTGCCCAGGCCTCCATTGTCGTGTGACATGGCAAACATTCACGATGTCACAAAAGCAGATATAACGCTAGGGTGGTCGTCGTGATGCGCCCCCCGAGAGGTCGACCGATCAGAGAAGGATCTCACAGCACCTGAACGTGATACATGATGTTTCGGTTTCAGTGCGCATTTTGCATGCAATCTCCACCGAGGCAGACAACAGTTGAAACAGAGGAATCACACCCACAAGGTAGTTATGTGTATATCAGGGAGCCTGAAAACAGAACAGATTCGCGCATAGATAACTAGCACGGCGCGTTTTGCAGAACTTAAGTTGGGTGAAAATGTCGTCCGAAACGTGAAGACTGCGCTTAGAATATAAGTTGGCATTTGGGTAACGGAAGGACTTGGAATTTTCCTGATCGAAAATATGCAGGCCGATTCTTGGAATATGAGCGATCGTATTGCCTCCAAATTTTGTAGTAGGAATAGTGTGTGCCTAAACTTCAAATAGATTATCGAAGTTCGGATTTCGCCTAAACTTAAAATGAGACAAACTTGAAATTTTGGCTTATCAGTATACTTGATGATCCCATTTGAAGTTGAGTTTCACATTTAAAACCAATTTAAACATCCATGATCTATTTGAAGTTTAGACACGCATTATTCTTATTACAAAATTTGGAGGCAATATGTTCGCTCATATTCCAAGAATCAGCCCGCATATTTTCGATCGGGAAAATTCCAAGTCTTCCTGTTACCCAAATGCAAACTTATATTCTAAACGCAGTCTTCACGTTTCGGACGACATTTTCACCCAACTTAAATTCTGCAAAACGCGTCGTGTAGGGACAAAACCGTAACTCTGAGTGGGGCTAGTGGGCACGAGTTGCAATATTCAAATATTGATCTCCTACCACCACAAATTCCACTCTCAGTTCCTGTGAGGCATACAAGCTCAAGTCCGAGGACCGGCGGGATAAGTAGGAAGTAATAAGTACAGTATTGCATTCCCAGTTTTGGACTCGGAAGCGCCAACCTGTTGCTGGCGGAGAGGTTTTATATACAGTAATACTTCGTGTATAAATTAAATTATCTACTCGTGCAGCGGCTAACTTGACATAGCGAAGACCTCTCTGGGAGAAGTTTACGTTTGAACGGAGTGAGGTACTTCTAGCGGCAATCGTGGATATTGCTTCACGTCACAATGTCACGCAAACCGAGAAACAGAAAACGTTCAGTTTCCATGATTTTAAATTCGATAAGAAAAAGAAAAAACTCAAAAGTTCTCATAGTGAGCATCTCTTACAAGGACACGATGGCCTCCGAGGACTGGATGCAGCGACGACATGTGATAAGGACATGAGATGAAACACAGCGTGTAACTTGATGTGCAGTGACACGTATGATCGTGGCGCAGCAGATCGGAGCGGAACATTTGGTCGTGCTGTGGGGGACCTTCAACCATGTGAGAGACCTTCCGACCAAGGTGATGCGTAATTAAGTTGTTCCCGTTCACTCCTAGATCGACCGAGTAATGCTCTTCGACCACTTGAAACAAGCTGCGAAGGGAATGTTCATGTTACTGAGTTCAAGACCATGTTCACCGGATGATCATATACCGCAAAGGCTCGAAACGCTACCGAAAGTTGATAAGGTGTCTCATGGTCAGAGCGCATGCTCACTTACCTGGACTTCTGCGGCTGACTCTGAATGTGAAACACACAACAGAACACGAGACATGAGAAGATTCGTTGCTGATGCATCCTGTAACCAAACGTTGACACGACGGAATCCCTATTTTGCCAGTGCAACGAGGAAAGCAAGAAGAAATATATTCGGGGAAGGTGCACGGATATTCTACTTCTTTTTAATCGCCCTCAGACGTATCGTCTCGTCGCCGATGAAAACACCCTTTTAGGCCATGTGAGCGGGGAACCGAAAGTTGCTGGGTTAAACCTACTTTGCCCTTGTATGGTTCTGGGGGACGTAATCTTCGGATTTTGGCAGCAAAGTGGCCCAAAGCGACGTTGTTCGTGCTGCTCAGCACAATCTTGGTGGCTGAAGGGACCTCAGCGGTGATGTGAGGAGGGATGGGCACGAAGATGTTATGGGAGTGTCCGAGTTTGAGGTTAAGCCTCTTGCCGCTTCCACCTGCGATGGTCCCTCGTGGGTCATCTTCTAATGCAGCCCTGTATCCGACGCCGACCAGGTATAGCGGTTTGAAGAAACCGTTGGTCATCCCAGTGATGGCGTTATTTATCAGCGACCGCGTTGTGCCCCACATAGCACGTTGATTCTTGATAGTGCCATCTTCGACGGTAAGAGACAGGACGTCCGGTTGGGGAAAGGAGAGCTGCAGGTATGGCTCGAGAGGGACGGTTGTTTCGCCAAGAGGCCCCTTGATGGCGAGGGATGCTGAGGATGTTGCGAGGGTAACGTTGGGTGGTATTGGAATGGGTTGCTTCCCAATGTTCGATATGAACCCATACACCCGCGCTGAAGTGCTGAACCGTCGAAACCCATTCATGGCAGGCGAGTCAGGTCAAAGACATAGGCGGAGTTTGAACACGACCGCGATACTGCGTGTCGATCAGGCATTCGGCAACACACCCAAGGACTTTCTACTGCTTGCCTCGCTGTGCACCGGTGAACTCTAAGAGGAGAGGAACCTCCTTGGGGTTCGAGGAGATGGTCTCTTCTAAATACGCACTCACGGGATCCGAGAACAGCACGGGGCGGTCCGATAGTAGGGTTTCTACCCCTTGAGCGTGCGTATACTCATGGGTGTAGACGTTTGGGCACTTATTCTGGTGTTTACTTCACCGGTGTGATCCCTGACTAGGTGAGTCACTAGTCACTATCGATCCCCAAGGAGTCACTCCGAACATCATTGCAATCTATTTCGTCAAGATGATTTTGCTGCTCATATGGCTGAAGAAACCTCAATCACGGCTCGCGCAGCTCTGATCGTTCTCCGTGGTGGGAGTCCTAGAGACAGAAATTCTTGAGTAAATAATGCACACTGCACCCTCATTTGCTACATACTCGGTTCCGGGTGTGTTGCAGTCAGAGTTCGCATCATCTGTCGGGGATGCCTTCTTGAATGTCCTTGACAAAAAAAGTCATTTTAGCACTCTGGTGGTCCCTCACGGGACTCCAGGTGAGCATCTCTTTCATCCTAGTCATATTTCGTCCAAACCTCACACTTAGTATGTGCGGATGTGCCCAAATTGTTGATGCTTCCAGAGTTGTGTTTGTCCTCTCTAGGGCTGACGTACTGCCAAGCTTGGGGGGGTAGAAACGAGTCGACCGATATACCCACACCCCGGCTAACGCGGTCTGGTTTGTCATATGCTTTCTGTCATCTGTGGCTTCTCAATGGCAACTTTTGGCTAGCTTGTGTCCCTCCCTGCGCTCCGGCGTTGTCTTACATATGCCTTCCCCAGTGCCCCGGCAATTGGATTCTACGTCTCCTATTTTACCCCAATCTACTTCCGCATCAGCATCGGCAATGACATGCTTTTACCTAGACCCTTCCATTTCGGACGCTGGTCCAGACCTATTGGAGCAATAGCAGTACCACGGGTCACTTTCAAGGTTGACCTCATTTTGACCGCGATTTTGATTGTCATGACCATCTTCCTCTTCGCGGCGGCGTCTTGTATCTTTTCAGCTGGACATTGGCTCACCAGGCTCATACCCAACATAGCTCGCGAATTGTCGTCATCGGATGACAAGCCAGAGGAATGTAGTAGTCGCCCATGGTGATTGCATGCCCCAGCAGATAGTTATGTATGATATGAAATTGATGCATTTCGTCCTTTGGGTGGGCTGTCCCTGGGTTTGCCGACGCGACCGCCTAGCTGGTGACACCCGGCACACTTTATGTGTTCAGTGGAAGGCCGTGTTGAAAAAGTCGAATGGCCACAAACAAGCTCGTCATAGGTTTCGTGGGCGATCTACATCCCCGCTAGTACCCGCAACTAGTCGACAGAATATTCATTCCAACCTGATGCAGATGCGCCTCGGGCTGGTTCGATGAAGCAAAGCACAGTACAGGTCAGCTCTCGAAGATTCGAGTAGTGTCGCAGTTACTTGAGCGCGGGGAGTCACTAGTACACCGCGAAGTGGTGGTGCCAGCCTGAGTGCCTGCGAAAGGAGAAGTACGGTCTCCCGAGGTTGTAGATGGAATTCCCCGGACGCGCAGAATGTGGGAGATGAGCCTACTAGTATATGATTCGTGTGGTGGGTATGAGGGGCGTTGATTCTGTCTCAGGATGGCAGGTACACTTGGAGTCCAGAAGGGCATTACCTGCTTGTTCACATACGCCGCGCTACCCCGGTCCCAATCCAACCAAACCCTCGTCACTGCAAGTCTAATCATCTTCCTCCTCCCACCTCAAACCCAACCTTCCCTCACATTCATCCCAGCGTCTCGGAGCTTCGCGTCGCCGACGTTTTCATCCACGCGGTCTAGCAAAGATCAATATGGCGGCATACTATGCCAGTGACTCCGTGTTGACGCATGCGACTTCCTTGTACCCTTATGGTCAACAGGACGATCCAGACAGCCAGGTTCAGAGCTCCAGCATATACAACCTACCTACAGACTCCGAAGGCGAGGCGGAGGTGGACGAACTGGAATCTGATACGGAGTCGGAGCAAGGGGCTGGCACGTCCGCCATTCAGAAGAAAGCAGGAAACAGAATGGGGGAACGCGTCCCGGGAACAACGTTGCTTCCCGTTTCCAGAGTCGAAAATATAGTCCAGGCAGATGGTATGTTCCCTTCCCTCGGAAACGGATGCCCTTTACGCGATTTCACCTCCGTTTTCCAAGGCATCACAACCAATCTCTCCATGTCAAAGGAGGCATCCTTTGTCCTATCCATTGCAACGGTATGTATTGCCTTTGTTTTATGTAGCTCAGGGGTTTTACTACCACGTCAGGAGGAGTTCATAAAACGCATGGTTCAAGCTGGCCATCGACAAGCTTCTACATCCCGTCGAACCGCTATCAACTATGTAGACATGGGTCAGCCTGGCATCACCGGTACACGTGCCCTTTACTGATTGCTTTTCAGCGGCTTCCACTCAGCAATACCAAGAATTCATGTTCCTTCGAGGTAGCTACTTACTTAATCATACCCGTACTAGATATTGATGTACTTTATTCCCTTAGACATAATCCCCGGACCAATCTCGCTTCCTGAAGCTCTAGAGAAACGAAAGGCAAAAGAAAAAGAAGACCTAGAGACAAATCCTGCCATGTCTTCGGCCACCCAGTCAACTTTCCCAGGGTCAATATTGTCTACTGGTCAGCTAAATGGCAAACTGAAATCCAGAAGCCGTCCAGCAAACGGAAAGGAAAAATCGAGT